>PVHP010001230.1:0-111562 GCA_004024765.1 Zapus hudsonius | reverse complement strand
AGGAGAAGAAGGAGGAGAAAAGAAGAAGGAGGAGGAGGAGAAGAAGAAGAAGAAACAACTCTGTGCAGGTCTGAGTAAAGTGGAACGGGTGCTGGAAGGCTGTGTCATAAACCAGGACCTGAAAGTACATGGAGCATCTGCCAACCACCACCAGCACAAGCCCTCCAGCAAACAGCCCAGCTGAGCATCCTTCTCCAACTCTGTCCACATTTTAACTGGAAATCTACCTTCAGGGGTGCTTCTGCTGACAGATGGTTCCACTTATAAATAACATTGATGTGCATTAGAAGAAGAGAACCTTTCCCTCTAGGAAAAGAAAAGTGTAAGTGATAAAAGAGCCATTGAGACATGTATTTTCATGCACCTTCATCAGAGAGAAATTCTGGGGTTTGAAAGTAAGGACACAATTATTCTCTTTGAATGCAAATATCTGAGAGAGAGGGAAGCTGTGAGGTGATTGCAAATAGCTATCAGTTAAAATTCCTGAAACATTCTTATTTACCACATGGATACTCACTGTGATTTTGGTAGTCATTGAATACATGACTATGTCTAATATGACCATTTTAGGAAACAATGGAAATTGCTTTTTTAACATCCTTTGTTGCCGTTGCTTTTATCAACCATCTACCTCTCTCCAAAGGACCCAAGGACACAATGACATTTTTAAAACATAGGCTAAGTATTGCATTCTTGTGGGGAGTCAATTGGCCCTCAAACACCATAAGCTGTGCAGACCCTTCCTCAGCTCCCTCCTTACTTACTAGTCTTGGAGTCAGGGATGCTGGTTGAGCTGGAGGTGCACAGGCTTGGGGAAGAGAGGTTTAAGTGTAATTGTCCCTCAGTTCCTACCAGCCGGGGAAGACAGCCTGGCTCCTGTCCTGAGACACAGAATCAGGGCAGAGCTGAGCCAGAGCTTTTCACTCACACTGTCACTTGTGTCTTGTTAGTGGCTTGAGCGGCTTTTCCCTGGGGTTTCGAACATGCCTGAGACCAGCTCCATCCAGAGTGTAAGGTGCATTCATGGAGGTCTGACTGTTCCCATTACTATGAAAGAACAAGCAGTCTGTACACCCTGTGCTTCCAATGTCTGTTAATGTGCTAGGGTGTTTCAGGCTTGCTCTCAGGGAGAGGGAGAGAAAGAGAGCAGAAAGGGATGGAGTGCAGAGGAGACACTCATAATCAGGGATGAATAGTGCTTGCTGTTCTCCATGCAGAAGACCCCATCCTTCATGTTAGAGATGTTAGTAATGCACGTGTACCACCTGTCATTTCTGTCATCACACTTTCCTAGTCAAACTACCTCTACCCCCACCCACACCCTATGACCAGCCTGCCATTTGCCATTTCATATCCCTTCTGCTCTTCTTTCCATCCCTGTTGTAGTGATCAGAGAGGCTGTTAGACTCTGATCAACGCCCCCCCTCCCTGCACACATACATTAATACCTTGACACTCTGAAACTTCAGTCATACTGCAGAGGAAGTTTTGAAGTCCATGGTCACACTGGAGTCTCCTCATGGTCCTGCCTCGACTTCTCCACTCTTCTCACTACTACAAGAATCTTTTGATTTCTCTCTCTCCTCGAGGCCTTTGTGCATGCTATTAACCTTTCTCTGGAAGTTAAGTGCTATTAACCTTTTCTCTCCCTTAGCCTAGCTCATTCATATTCACCTCAGAATATAGCTGTTTCTTCAGAGTTGCCCGACTCCCTGTTCAAATTTTGTGACTTTGTTAATATTTCCTCATAATGTCCTGAACTTTAGCATGTGTCCTCAGGCTGGTCTTATGTTCTTATCCTCATTTTGCCTGTGTGTTTTGGTCCCAATTCATAGGACTATAAAAATTAAGTGGAATCACAAATTCAGAACATTTGGCAAAGACCCTTGGCACATACCACAGGGCTTCTTAGACTTTATTGTATATGACATCTACAAACTGGAGACTTACTAAATAAAATGCAGAATCCAATGGAGTCTTACCTGGTTCCTGGCATTTTAGACCATGGGGAAAAAACAGTTGAAATTTTTCATGATATGTGAATATTGGAATAGCTAATTTTTAAATCATAAAACTTGAATCAATAGGTTGCATTAAATAAGAAGTATAAGAAACATTATAAAAAGAGAATGACCAGGCCCTTTCACGGGCAAGGCATGAAGGAGATAAAGGAAGCCTTGGTCAGGGAGTGTCTGACTGGGAACCTGGTGACAGTGAAGACACACAGGTAAACAGAAGCAGCCACTTAGGGTGCATCTGAAATTACTCCAAATCATCTCCCAAAGTTAGCATTGTGAGCTCTCCTAATTCTAGCCATGAGCAGTGACTCCATGTGATTTTAACTTATACCTCTCAAACTTAAGAGAAAATATTCTTTATTTCCTCATCACTTCTCAATCCAGTCCTTGAGAAAGTACTGTGTGCTGCGCATATGAAGACTGCCTTTGACCATCACCAGTTCTGTGTGTGTAAACCCAGCCTCTCAGAGCTGGCAGAGAATATACTGACTTATGTGCAGACCCTTGTCTTCAGGCTGTCTCCAGCAATGGAGCATTGCTCAGTGTCATCTCCGTGTTCAAAGAAGCACTCTGTGGAGGAGCCCAGACGTGCTGTGTAAGATCACAGCACACTACACAGCACTCACCCGGAGTACTTGTCAGCACAGTCAAGGATGAAAAGAGCACAGTCACTTGGCTCTGACGCCAGGTGTGTGCCTGCACAGTGAAGCCTTATGCCAAAGTCATGCTCCTTGTAGAGAAATCACATAGGGCAAACATCGTCACACTTTACCAGACTGGGTCATTGCCAGTCTACCAACCAAATGGTCTCATTTTTTCCTAAGTGGTTTTACTTCTTTATTTCTCATTTCTACCTCCCACCATGATGTGTTACCTCACCACTGGCCCAAAGCAACTGAGCACACAACCAACCACGGACTGAAACCTCTATAACTTCAAGCCACAACAAACCTTTCCTCCTTATGAGTTGATAACTCAGATAGTCTGTCACAGTGATAGAAAACTCCCACATTGACAAACACCTTCTCAAGTGCCCGGGAAGGCTATGCTAAGCACAAAGCTTTGCTAAACATGGTGGGGGGAGAGAAATAGAGGGCTCAGACCAGAGCGTCTCATCGCACATTTACCACTGAGTTTGCACTTCACTTAACCATAATAAAGAGTCATTGTTCAGCTTAAATTAGGTGGTAACATGGTAAGAAGGTCCATGGATCCCTGCGGCAGATGGACTCTGGATGCAAGAAGGGATCAGAGAGGCCAGTTCACTGCACAGTGCAGCAGGCCGGGCTGTGTTATTCATGGCGGCTGTGAAGGGCCATCAGACTTGGTGTGCACTTTGAATGACAGAGAGGACAGAAGGAGTAGATTGAAGAGTGAGTAAAAAATTAATTTTTATTTTTCACTTAAGAGATGTAAGTTAAAAATCACATTGGGATACTACTCATGGCTGGAACTATGAAAGCTCACACGGCCAAATTTTAGAGAGGATTTGGAGTATTCTCAGACATACACTGCTTCTGGGAATGTAAATCTTTACCCTCACTTTGGAAAGCACTTTGGCATCATCTCCGAAAGCTCACTGCAAATCCTAGGACTCAGAAATTTTACTTTTAAGTATGAACTCAGCAGAAATAATTGAACTCATGTATTAAGAGCATCCATAGAGATGAGGGAGATGGCCCCTTGGGTAGTAGTACTTGGTGTGCAAGCATGAGGACCTGAATTCACATCCCCAGAAGACAGGTCGAAAGGTCAGGCGTGGCCAAGCACACCTAAAACTCAGGCACTCACAGGGGCAGGGAGTAGAGACAGGAAGACCCCTGGGGCTGAAAAACGGTGAACTCCAGATTCGGTGAAAGACCCTGTCTCAAGGAAATAAGGCAGAGAGTGACACAGGACACAGTTGTCCTGGCCTCTGCACATACATGTACAAGTGCAAACACCTACACACATATGCATACACTACGTACACGCATACATAGACAAAGAGAAAAGAATTTCCATATTGGTACTAATCATAAAATTCTCAAATGTAAAATAAACAAAGTATGCATCAGGTTAGGTTAATTCTTACAGTAAATTATTATCTAACAGGGAAAATGAGTGGACTACAGCTGCATGCAGTTACATCTCACAAGAATGTCACTAGATGAAAGAATTCAAACATAAAAGCTTACGTGCATGTACATGCACATACACTAATGTATGCATTCATAAAAGCCTGAAATCATTTTTCTAATAACAACCCCTCTTAGAATGGAAGGCATTGTTTGACTAGAGTCAAAGTTGGAGGGTTGGAACAGAGCTGCTGAGTATGACATTACTCATGTTATTTTGACCTTGATGGTAGTCTCTTAAGATTGTATGCCTTTTTGTGTATGTATGCTACACTGTGAATGTGTTACATATGTATGTCTATGTGCTATAATGGTTAAAACCATAAATGAAAACAGATAGAGCATTGTGGTTCAACAGTGAAAACAGTGAAACTTAGGGCTTCTTGGAAGACGGTGCACCCAGCTCTTCCTAAGCCCTGTGCAGAGAAAGGGTGTTGATAGCAGTGTGCCCAGAAAGCTGCAGAAGGGCAGAGACAAGGCAGCAGCCCTGGGATCCAAAAGCTCTTTGCACGGTATGTGCTAAGGCTCTAACGCTGGCCCTCCTCAATCTTCTCAAAAATGTCAAAGCTCCCTTTTCACACTCTTATTGTATAACTTTGTGTGGTGTTTAATTAACCCAAATTAAGCTAAGTTAACTAAACTACACAGTGTGTACTTGATTTGACAAAAGAACACTAAAGCAAATGACTTCTGGAACCCAAGGTGACTCTTGCTGAGTGTTCAGATCCATTTAGGAAGAGCTCTGCTGGTGAAGTCAAGGGATATGAACACATTTATTAAGAGAGTAGGGTAAAAGATTCCAGGGAGGAAAAAGTCTTGCCTAACCAGAACTGGAGAGGTGGACAGGAATTTTTACTGCCTTAGTCTTAATAGTTAGCGGCAGTCCTGGGGAGTTAGCGATCTGTGGTGTAGGTGGTAAGCAAAAGAATATTCGATCAGGTACATGTCAGCTACAGGGATGGGTCAGGTGCCTTGATGATTCTCTCCATTCTGTGGAAGTGCCTGAGAAAGAACAAAGGGCCCTTCCAGCAGAGGCTGACTGGAAAGGTGAGTGAGGGCTCCTCCTACCACTGCATCTCTGGTATACACTCAGATATATTATGTGTTTCTAAATATGTTTGGCCAAGTCGTTTTTAATGGGACTTTATAAAGTTGTTGTACAAAGTGATCTTTTCCAAAGCAAATTTTGCAGAGCCTCACGCACCATCACACACATAAAAGATCCTCAATAAATGTGTTAATGAAGGGACTAAAATAGCAACTGCAAAGTGGATGGATTTAAAAGGACTTGGAACTCAGTACCACTCACAAATTGGCGCTTTTCCTGTTCTGAAGATATCCAGAGCTGGTGCCAGGCACTTTCAGGAGCCGGTGATATGAGTTTGGGGTGGAGATCTTGGAAGTGAGGGGAGTTGGGTTCTTTTCTAATGAAGCCACAGCAAGGTGGCTGGACCTGCTCCTATGTGCTTTACTATGAAGCAGAACAACTCAAAAGGCTTTCTGAATCTGCAGCAAGATACGACAAATGAGATACTTTTCATGTTGCAAGGATTTCTAAGTTTCCCTAACTACCAGGTGACGGGGTTTGCAAGATGTTTGAAGCAAGCTCTTGATTGCTGACTTCCCTAATCTCATCAAAGGCAAGGCAGCAGAAGAAAAAAATTAAAAGCAAACTTCTTCCAGACCCCTTCTGTCTTCACCAAGTACTCAGTAGAAACCGGTCAAAACGGGCAACATTTAAAGACATTTTTGGGATGCGAGGAAATGAGGAGGTGGCTGCGCTCCACTCCTTAGACATGCCATGCGGAGCTCCGCATCTGCAGGTCCTCAGCTCTATTGTTTCTCGGTTCATCACACAGCCATCTCTCTTCCTTCCCAATGAGCTCGAGCATTATTGCCAAGATGCGCCATCCCTTCCCCCACCAATAGCCACTCCTATTCCTTTCTCTGCAGTATCTTCTCCACAGTCATTTGTAATTTCATTCCTTCATGTGTGCTATTATTACTGTCTGCCACCTCGACTAAGGAACAAGCCAAATGGAAGTAAGGCGCATAGAAAAGAGTTTGGGACATAGAGCACACTTACAGCTTCGAGCCAAAGAATCCTGGCATATATTTACCATATTTAGAAAGATCTTGCATTTTTTACAGTCTTCTCAATTGGACTAAATAGCGCAGACTGCTAGCAAATTTCCATGGAAAATCATCACATTGTTTTACAGATAAAAAGTACACATTCCCCTCAAATCTTGGACATTTAAAACGTCTACATATATGTAAATTTTAATATTAACTTTTTACTCCATCAAAGTGAAATTGAAAACAAAAAGGTACAAAAAAAGAAAGTACAAATTAGCACCCTTTCACTCAGAAATAAAATAAGCTAGGAATTATATTTTTGTGGACGTCCTTGATGTTTTAATGTGTAATATATTAGAATAGAATAAAATATTGATACTAGGGCATGGAAAGTTAAGGTGCTTGCCTGCAAAGCATAACAAGCATAACAATCTGGATTTGACTCTCTAGTACCCACATAATGCCAGATGCACAAAGTGGCACATGCAACTGGAGTTTGTTTACAGAGACTAGAAAACTTAGTGTGGTCATTCTCTTCTGCATTCTCTCTCTCTCTCTCTCTCTCTTTCTCTCTCTTCTCTCGCTCTCGCTCTCGCTCTCTCTCCTGCCCTCTTGCAAATAAATAAAGATACTAAAAATATGGATACTAGTCTGTAATCTTTTCTGATTAGTGGCATAGCTATATAAATGTTCATAACATTATATATAATTCAATGTAATTTTAGTGGCTGTATAATACACCAGCCTCTGGAGTATCCTGTGTCTTTTATGCAATTCTCTACTTTTGAAATCATAAATTCATCTATATTTGCAATAACAAATTACACTATGATAAATTCATTCAAACTTATCATTGCAGACGATCTTAATTATTTCTTAAAAATAAATAGCTGAAAGTGAAATTACTGAAATCAATGGAAAGCATAGTTTAGACATGTTTATTAAACAATTTTGAATTATTATTTGAATGTTTGTTCTCTAAGCAGCATTCAGCAATGTCTTGCATTTCTGATGAATGCTCAGGAAGGCATTTGGGCAACATGTGTGCCAGTCTGAAACAAATGTCAAGATGGACCAGCGATGATGCCTCTGGAAATGAAGGGCTAGTTCCAAAAAGGATCCTAATTTCTTTCCTTGTTCCTTCATTGCAAACTGCATTAGCTGTATTAAACCTGTTCTCGCATGTGGTGATAGTTCATAATTGTTATAGCAAAACAGTAAGAGCTTATCACAGACTAGATTTGAACCAACATGCCAAGGAAAAAAATGTAGAAGTTCTTCAATAAAATTGGCAAACTGACCGACCAGTGGTACAGAAACAAGCCACAGAAAGTTATAAAATACCAACCTCTAGATTGGAGTTATAATTGGAGGTGATTTTGTAAATATATTAAACGGATCCAGTAGTAGTTATTACCATGGCCTAAGGAAATCAACGATCGAGGGTGTGTCTACTCTTTCCAAGTGTTGTCAACTTTAGGAGAGACGTTAGAAATGATGTCAGCAGCAAAGGTCACCACACATTTTCTCTTGAAACACTAAGCACATAGGAGCCAGTTGGTGCATATTTGTTGACTAGAAAGAAGGATAGATGCCTCCATGTCACAAAATTAAGATAAAAACAAATGGAACCTTATTCACCAAGAATTCAATCCAATTTTTTAAAGCCAATATATAATTATAAGTCACTGTATGGTATCCTAAAAGTGCTTGAGATCCTTTGGTGACTCAAGGAAGTAGAAACGCAGTCTGCCTTTGTTCACAGTACCTGGGAAGGCTGAAAAATCAGGGAAGTTTTCCTGAAAAGAGTAATTTTTTAACTGAGTCAGAAATGATAGCTAACCCATCATAATGACGTGGCCGGGAAGAAAGTATGTTCTCTAAGCAGAGTGCAGAAAGCTAGAGGGAGCCGCCCTGGATTTAGGCCATGCCTGCATCTGCTGAGCAAAGCTGCCTCCACCCACATAATCAGGATGTTCAGAGCACAAAACGGCTTGAGGGCTCAGCAGTTAAGTTGCTTGCCTCCAGAGCCTAACTACCTGAGTTCAATTCCCCAGTGCCCATGAGATGCACAAAGTGGTACATGCATCTGGAGTTTGTTTGGAGTGGTTGGTGACCCTGATGCACCTATTCTCTCTCTCTCTCTCTCTCTCTCTCTCTCTCTCTCTCTCTCTCTCTCTCTCTCTCTCTCTCTCTCTCCCTCTCTCTCTCTCTCCCCCTCTATTTCTCTGTGCCCTTATGCTTGCAAATAAATAATATTTAATACAAAAATAAACCAGCTTGACTCTGAGCACTTGATGGAGCCCTGTAATTCTGTGTGTATCCGCCACTACTTCTTTTTATGTGTTTCTTACATTTGGTTGTTTTAGTTTTGTGATACTGGGTATCATGCGTACTAGGCATGTGCTCTGCCACGGGGCTACATCCATGGCCACATGTATTCCTTTACAGCCTATGTTTTTGCATTGTTTAATACCTTAGGATACATGGAGATATCAGTAAATAAATCAATAAAATAATACATGACTAGTCTGCTTAATCAATTCAAGCATGCAATATAGTTTTAAGGAGTCATCACCCACCACTTCATAAGAAGTGAATCACAAAGTTTGTGTGGTGTGTGGGCCATATCTTTCCCCTCAATTTAAAAATACTTGCAGAATAAGTGATGGGGGTCAAAGGAGTAATGATATCATGGACCCCTTTATTTCACTCTATGGTATCTAAATCATGGCACCACCCCGAGTTATACTTAGAAAAACAGAGAAAAGCTACATCTGCTATTCATCAACTCAAGTGCTTCAAATCAACTCTGTGCTTTATCAGCCCCCAGTACAGCTGTGAATAGATCTGAATTTGAATCATTTTGAACATAATATGAAATAAGAGGCCTGACTATTTTTAGGTTCTCTTAGTTATCTCCAATAATCAAGAACACAAATCTTAGTATTTGTCCACTCATTATTCCTTCTCTTCCCTTGCTCTCCTTCACCAGAAGGTATGAGGACATCCTTGTGTCCAGGTGCAGGGTGACAGACTAGACAGCTTAGGCTTTTGGTAGATTCCAGGGCTGCTTTCTTTGTCAATATATAACTTCCCCAAATTACAGTAGTGTTTTACCACTTTGCAACCTTAAAGGAAACAGAACTTATTTCGTATTTAACTGACCTTTAACCAGTGCTCAAACTTAGAGCTAATGTTTGCTTTGAATGAATATCCACAGGCTGTATTTAGATTTCTAAACACTGAAAAGAGCCGCTGTGAGTGGTAATCACAGTGTTTGCTGAACAGTGACAAAAGCAAAAACAGGTGAGGTCAACTTAATAAAAAATTCAAAAGTGCTTTTCTATAATATTTACTCAACTGCTTGTTTTTTAATGAAGCCGCAAAAAAGTTACATGAGCAGGAGGGTTTTTTCACTCAATTCTAATTGAGCGGATCAGGGAAGCTCCACAGCCTCTCAGATAGTTTCAATATCAAAAAGTGCAAATCCTGGTTGGAAATGCATTTTGCATTTATTGAGAAAATTGAAGCTGGATTGAATTTTACAGCATTCTTCAGACATGGACGCTAATATTTTCTTGGTGACTCAGCAAGAATGAAGAATAAAAGATTGGGATCACTTCCTATGAGTGACTTAAGAAAGGCTATTTTAAAAGGCATGCATTATACACAGATGAGAGAGGGGGCACAGTGGAGGGGTGGGGAGCAACTGATTCAATCAGTGTGGAAACATTTGTTTGTATAAAATCACATGGCAATTCACTCCTCAAAGCAAGCGCACAATGAGCCACTGATTGCATAGGGCCAGGGCTTGCTGAGTGCTGCCTGCCTAAGGTTTTGTCAGCACTTTCATTGTAATCCTAAATTTCCATAGCATAAAGCTCAGCTGTAGGAAGTCCGAGAGTCTGTGAGGCCAAGGAGCCTCCAAAACTCCAAAAGTTTTTAAGCCTCCATAATATTATCAGTGCAAACACTTGGGTAATTCTATAGGGCAGGAGTTCTGGGGAGCAGAATGGGAAAGTTTTCTGTGTGGAGATGTATTAGGCAGACTTCCAGTAAAAAAATATCTGAGACGATTAACTTAAATAGAGCAAAAGTTTACTTCAGTTCACAGTATTGGAGATTTCAGTCCATGGTCATTTGACCCTGATGTTTTGGGGCCTATGGCAAAGTAACAAAACTATAATGGCAGAGGTTTAGGGATCACTTCATGGTGGCAGGAAGTGAAAGAGAAGAAGAAGAAATTGAATTTCATCTTCTTTGAGATAACACCCCAATGACCTAAGAGTTCTCACCAGCCCCAAATTTCCAACACTTCCCAATAGCACCAGGCTGGGTACCATGCCTTGAGTACAGGGTTTGGGGGACACTCAAGATCCAAACTACATACAGTAAGAGGTTTCATCCAAGGCTAACATTTCCAGATTTTTTTGGTTAAATAAAACATTCAGTTAAAACTCAACTTTTAAAAAAAATCTAAAACATGATCTAGATCTACTATGATGTAAATAGAAAGCAAGCATTTTGTGCATAATATTTTGAAATAAATGATTAAATAAATAAATTTGAAATACTTTCATAAGATAAACTTAGAAGACTGAAGCTATTTGTTGCAAAACCATTTTGAGTAATTTTCAGATTTTAAGTGTTTTGTGAACACAGAAGGCAGTATATATTTCATCAATAGAGGCCAGAGAATTTCAAGTGGGAATTTCAGACAAGTGGGAACATTGTACCTTGTGAGCAGGTGGAATGATTTAAGCAGAGATCTTCTTGGGAGGGAGATGTGAGGAGAAGTCAGGGTTCAAGGAGCTCAAGTCCCCCACTCCATCACCACAGGAACCAAGCACTGTTACACTGCTCTCGCTAGGAAGCAAAATCATTGAACTTCATCCTGACAGAGCTCTAAGGATCTGAAAAACATTCTGTGCCCTGAAGGTCCAACAATACATCTTACAAAGACAGGCTATAATATCTTCATTAGGACCTAACCGAAATCTTAATTTTATATGCATGTTCTTATGAATACTTATCTATGGCAGGCATTGAGTTGAACACTAGAAAACTCAAGATGTCTAAGGCCATTCACCCTTAAAGAACTCACAACCTAGTAATGGGGACAGTATATGAATGAGTAAGAGAATTCTTGTCATAGAAGCACAGAGGTGGAAAGGAAAGGTTCCCTTCATGTTCAAAAAGTTCACAGAAATGACCTGAGAATAGACAGATTGGAAAGAGGAAAAGGTTTACAAATATAGTAACATCCCTTAGAGAAAAAAATTGTAGTATATTAGTCATACAGTCAGTCATATAAGGTGTGGCTCGCCTGGAAAGCAAAGACTTAAATAACTTCAGAGTTATAGAGAGAAATGGAGATTTGAGGCATAGATATGAGGAATTTGCCAACTCCTGCAGGATGGAGAATGGCCTTAAAGGGGAGCAAGCCTATCCTGAAAGACCTCTTGTGCTGTCTCTCACCTAATAGCCTGAGTGTGTTGTCCATGCAGAGTCTTGGTTCTCTGATGGGAAAATATCTCAATTGCAGTGTTGTATCCAAACACAGTAAACAACAGAAAAACTTCTGGTGCAGGGTAGGTGCTCAGAAAATGGGAAGAGGTCTTTCAATATCTCCTCAACAATAAAAGCAAAAAATAACAGCTTAATTCAAAAATGGTCAAAAAACCTTGAAGAGCTAATTCTCTAAAGAAAGCAGACAAATATCCAATAAGTACATGAAAAGATGTTCAACAATAGCAGTCATGAGGGAAATGCAAATAAGAACCAGAATAAGATATAACTTCACACCTGTTAAGATGGATACTTTTTTTTTAAAATATTTTATTTATTCATTTTCAAGGCGAGAGAAAGAGAGAGAGAGAGAGAGAGAGAGCACCAGGGCCACCTCCTTGTGGGTCTGGCTTATGTGGGTCCTGGGGAATTGAACCCAGGGCCTTAGGCACTGGAAGCAAGTGTCTTAACCGCTGAGCCATCTCTCCAGCCCAAGATGGATACTTTTTAAAACAAACCTAAACCAACAATTGCTGGGCTCTGAGCAAACTGAAGTGCTTGTGTGCTCAGGCGTGGGTATAAATGGTGCAGCCACTGTGGAGATTGTGAAGTGTTACCTCCAAAGACAGTGAGCAGTACAATTGCCTTATGACCAAGCAGGGCCACTGCTGGGTATTTATCCAAAATATTAAAACATAAGTCTCAAAGATACATTTGCACACTCATGTTTATAGTGGCATTATCCACAAAGGTTAAAACATACAAGTACCCCAAGTATCCAATGGATAAGCAAATGTGACCTATCCACACATTGATCTGTAATTTAGTGTTGTGAACGAAGGGCTCGGTGGATGTTTGAGCTCATACTTAGCACCCAGGAGTCTCTCTGGGTTCAGTTGTCAGCACTCCCCAAGGAATAGTCGGTAAACTTGAGATCATTATGCTAGGTAAAATAAGCCAGTACCAAGAGGACAATAACTACATGGTTCCATTTCTATGAAGTACTTCCATCAAATGCACAGAGTCAGAAAGTAGAATAACGACTTCTGTGGCCTGTTGGGAATAGAAATGGGGACATGAAATTTTAATTTTAGAAGACAAACAGAGTTCTGTGGATGGACTGCAATGATAGTTGCACAAAAATGTGGAGGTTCCCCCTCCCCCTCCCCATTTAACAGTATGTCCATAATAACAGACATGGAAATTTTAAGTGATGTTTAGCACAGTTTTCTTAAAAGTAATACCCTTCCTCCTCCACCACCCCAGGAGAAGAAGAATCTGTTTCTCGGATGCATGGAAGGCCCTCGGTTCACCTCTGCCATTTTGTTTCTTTTCTGATCTCTAATGGAGAAGTGGAAGTGAGCCTTCAGCATGTTTCTAAATTTAAAAAGAAATGATTTTCCTAATTCACATTCTGTGTTTCTTTTAAGTGCATGCACACCAATTTAAATTCCCTCTGCTTAACTTTAAAGTTAAATCATAACTGGCCTCCCTTAGCCCTCTCCCTCTGGCCTCAGGTCTCCTATCCATCCAGGCCAACAACTGTATTTGCTGTGATCTTGGCTTTTCAACCCAGATTGTCCCATGGGCAGTAAAAACCTCAAAGATCTTTCATCAAATGTCATTTGTCTGCTGACCTATATTTTTGGCAAGGAATACTTGTAGCCTTGATACATTCTGAAAGAATTATGAGGAAAAAAAAGTTGTGTATTTTCTTCAAAATGTAACACATCATCCCTACTTGTGGCACATGGAGCTCATTTCTTTCTCACCAGATGATTAGTGTTTGTATTACATGTGCTGAGATCATTTCTTGCCCTAGGACCCCAAAGGAGTGCTAAACATTTTGTAATTTTAGATGTTGTCTAGGCTCAGTGCATAGTGTGAATCCAATAATGAGTCATCAAAAGTGACTGTATTCCTTTGCAGCTCCTCATCTTCCTCCTGCCTAAAAGCCCAGAAACACATCTATACCTGGAATACCAAGTACACAGTACTCTTCGTGTTACAGTGTAAAACATAGCACCCGATGACAAAGGCACTCAACCCCCAGTTTCCACCACTCCTTGGAGAATGAAAGAGGGGTCTAGGCTTCCCTCCACTTGGGCAACAGAGTATAAATTCTCAGTGAAAAGACTTTGTTGGGAATCTTGGATCTACTACTTAATAATTTTGACCTGTGGCGAGTCCCTCCATCTGTTCCTGGGAATTTCCTCATCAAAGCAATGGGAGAATGAGCTGTTCACAGGAAGGCATCTGTCAGGGGTTGCTATGACCACGTGAGGGGCATTTGTCATACCTGGCTCGTGGAAAGTACTCAGTCAGGACGTATCTTTTCCTCCATCATTTGGAGAATGTTTGGCTCTGATGTAGCCACTTAGATCACAGACACAAAATGATCATAGCCAAGGTTGTGCTATCAAATTATCTTAGGAAAGGAGCGAGGGTCCTGTCTCTGCTGTTCCCTGAAGGAAAAGAAGAATAGTAAGAGATTAATACACAAACCAGAAGTGTGAAAAGCCAGAGAAACCCCTGAGAACTGTAGGGTCATTGGGTGTATGTGGGCTGGTGCTGTCTTGGTGTCCCTCTGACACACTGTTGGTCTGGTCAGGACATGGACATGCTGTTCCGATACCCTGTGAACACTGGAGGCTGGGGGAGAGGAGACAGTAATCTGATAATATCAGAAAGGCGCTTATGGAAACACTAATTAGATTTTCTCTAGCCTTTTTTTAATTTAGTGAGTTCTAGGAGAAGATCACACCTCTCCTAACACTTATAAAGAGAATTTGTGAGCGAGATCGTGTGTGAGTAATACCTATTCATTGCTCAAGGCAACGTGTTGCCATGGTATCAATCAGATTTTGTCTTCACTGGGGAATAGAAATTAAACCCGACAATGCTTGAAGCACAAATGTTTTTGTTTGTCCCTCTGAGCAGTGTTAATGCTTGGAAAGGGCTTTTGTTGTTACTATTTTCTGGCTTTGAAACAATAGTACATTAAAACATAGGATATAGAATAATGCAATACATTTAGAAAAGCAAAAAATTCCCCAAAGGAACTCATTATTCTTATAAATTTACATTACCAAAGAATGTGTGAAAGCCAAAATAGCAAGGCTTAATGGTCAGAATCAGTGGTGTCATCTCGGAAATAAAGACACTTTGTGGGTAACTAATGCAGTGCAAGTGCAAGATTGATCTGGAAGCCTAATTGGCTATTTTTATGGCTTTAGAATTCTGATCTTATATTAGAGCTATAAAATATCCATTGTGCTTCAGGGAACATCTGTGCATTTGGCTCTCATAATAAAAGAAGGATTGAAAATCAAGAGAAGTAGCTTGCTATAGACAAAACAAGGGCATGATTAATATGAAATTCAGGAAAGTGGTTGCCCATGGGGCTGAGGCGGAGGGAGGAAAGGGCTTCATAGACATCGGTAATGTTCAATTTGATAAGTTGAAGGGCATTTTATTATTTTTCCTGGAACTACTCATAGACATTTCTGCTACTCATCACAATAAAATTTACTTTAAAATAGAGGGGAGAAAGTAGAATATGGCAATCAAAGGAGTGCAGGCAGTGGATACAAGCCTCAACTGGACTAACCAGTTAAGTGGTTGAATGACTGCCATTCATCTTGGTGAACACTGTTTTGCTGCCTGTACAGTAAAGGCAGCTCCTAGGGTCTCTACTCTCCCTTCTAGCCTGAAAACTATCCATCTCTCTCTCTATCATGGAATACAACATTGCTGAATTAATCATGTTGATAAATAACTTCTTCAGAATGTAAAACCAAAAGCCTTTCGGTAAAACCAAAAGACCAACATGAGTTGGTCTCAGATTTCATGTACTTATAAGAAACCCTGCTACTGGTTGAGCACAGCTTCAAATTCTTTTAAAATCATGGCACTGTAAAGTCAGTGATTGGGTTTACAGCCTGTAAGTCAGAGGGATTATTCATTCAACATTCCAAGCACCTCTGCCTGTGAAATCTTCATATCACTTCTGTGAATATAAAACAGCAATGTAATGTACTTAAGAGGAATCTAATTACTTCATGATCATCAAATGTACATCAAATGAAGTCAGGTGCTTCATATATTCCCATCGAATTAACCAAATAACTAGAGTTTGCAAGACTGGATTAATCACCAAACCACTCAAAAAGGCTTCAAGGAAAAGGTTGCCCTTAGTTTCTATCAAAATGCAAAAAACAATTATGTTCTTGAAACTTTTTACTTCTTTTCTAAATTTTACTTATTTCTTATTAAATTCATTGTACAAAACATTAGGTTTGTTTTACATATGTGTCATGTACTTTGATCTTATTCACTCCCCGTTTTCTGCCCTCCATCACTGGTCCCTTGTTCTTAGTCTCCTATTTGCTCTCAACTCTTTCTTTTTGAAAGCATTTGAAAGGAAACGTGGAATAACTGTGGTTCTGAGCTTAGTTTATTTCATTTAATACCATGATTGCCATTCCCATACATTTTCCTACAAATGATGAATTTTTTCTTTTAATGACAGAACATACATATCTTGCTTTCTCTCTCTTAGTCAGTCTATATTTATAATATAGAAATTATATATAGAAAATAATATAGAAAAAATATATATAACATTTTCTTTATCCATTCATCTGGTGATGGACATGAATTCCATAATTTGACTGTGATGGCTAATGATGCAGCAAGATGGATGTGCAGCTATCTCCGTTCTACTTGACCTGGATTCCTTTGAGTATCGTAGGTGATAGTAAAGCTGGGCCCTGTGGTAGTCCTATTTTTAGCTTAGTGCGAATCCTCCAGTTTTCATAGTAGCTTCATAGTCCCTTTCCCCATATCTTTGCCAGCACTTATTTTTGTGTGTTTTCTTGATGATAGCCATTCTGACCTTGGTCAGATGGAATCTCGATGCAGTAGTGTTTTGGATTTCTTTTTTTTTAATTAAATTTATTTTATTTTTAAAAATATCTTTATTATGAATAAGTTTATAAATTGTATGAGAAAATCTTGTGACTATGTCCCCGTTTCCCTCCTCTCTGTTTTGGATTTCTAATGGCTAAGGAGATTAAACACTTTTTCCTACACTGGTTGACAAATGATACTTCTTTGGAGAACTGTCTGCTCAAACTCTTTGCCATTCAGTGATTGGATTGTTTGTCCTTCTGCTATTAAATTAGTTTAGTTCATTATATCCTTAGCAGATGTAAAAATCTTTCTCCCGTTCTGGAGGCAGCCTCTTCACTCTTTGTTTCCTTCACCACACAGAAGCTTGAAGTTTTTAAATATCATGCAATCTCATTTATCCATTCTTGCTATTTTTTCCTGAGCCTTCTCTTCATAGAGCCCAGAAGAATATTCTTTCCACATTCATTTAAGCAGTGCCCTTACAGCCCCTTCTGAGGGGACAAGACCTGTGCTGGTACTTAATCATTCCTTAGTTTCTCAGAGCCCAGACAGAGCTGTGAGCATGACCACCAGCTTCTGGGGCCCTCCAGCAATGTCCAAGACGCTGCTACTAGGCAAGACTTTGGATTTGTGTTCTCAATGAGAACTGATGGATCCCGGTGCACCTCTGGTTTTAGGGCAGGTCCAGGTGGCAGTATATTCAGGAAGCACCAGTTGGTTAGCATCTTCCCAGGGGCAATGCCCTGTGTATTCCACATAAGGCGCCAGGCAGAGCTCTTCTTCTTGAGACATTAGGAGAATCTGCCATGGGCTAGCAAACTGAGCATCAAGTGTGGAAATGTGAGGCAAATTTCTCACCATCTCCAGAGCTTGTGAAATCCCAAACTCCTTCAAATGTTAAAAACACTATAGATGCTCAACATCCGCCACATTAAGGCACTGAGCTCAAGGCCTAACATAGACTCAGATAGCATTATCCATATTTCCTTTTACTGTTCAAATAGCATGGTTAAATGGGAAGCCATCTGTCCTCAGGAGAACTCTCACTTGCTGATGACTTGTTTTCAGGAGAGCCTGACTAAGGTACCCTATCAGAATCCTTTCTCTCTCATATGTTGAAGCATCCTTAAGAGATAATCAAATGCAAACACACATTTAAAATACTGGGCGGCACTAAGTATATTGTGGCCTCTTGACAAACAATCAGAGGACTGATGTCATCAAAAGCCTGTTTTGAAAGTGATTTTGAGAGGCTCATCCCCACGCCCACCCAAGTCCAGGGCACAGACCACCCACCCACATCATCCCTGAGTAGCCAGGGCTCGGCTGCTTGGCACTGGTCCTGCTTCCCCCCTGTGCACATCCCAGATGCTCATGTAGACTGAACACTCATGCCTGTCGCAGCAAGGAAGACAAGGCCTCCCCACAGAGGTCCATGGAGAATAGCACCAGCACCGTAGGCTGTATTTGCAGGACACTGAGAAATCAAGCTGGAACTGGGATGAAGCCATCTCCCTGCTGGCTAGCTGTCATAGTGCTGGGAAGTATTATGTGAACTTCTGGGAACAAAAGTCATCAATGGTGTGAACAAACAATGGATCCTGAAAGTTACAAATTCAACCAGCTAAGCAAGATGTGCCTCTGATGAAATAGTGGCAACTAAGTTATGGGGGTAATCAACTGGTCTCAATGAGAAGGAATTAATGCCTGGGACTGAGAACTGAGTCAAAATCCTATGGCTTAGAATGTCCTAGACTCCAGAGGGAAGCTTTCACCTTTTTTTTTAAAAAAAATAAAGAGAGTTTATGTCCATCCAAAAGCTTTCTGAATGTTTATTCCCTTTGATTAACACTACTCTAATTCTTGGTTAAAGACCAGATTTTTAAAAATGAAGGTGAATACAAGACCCAAACCCAGCAAATGACAAAAAGAGAGACTAGATACTACCACTGGACCACTGGATAAATCATCTCTATCACACAGACCTGGGCCCAGGAAGCATTGGAAGTGCTCTATTAAATCTGAGTACTGCTCTCACTGCTAGGCGGATAATGTTCTCCATGGAAATGGTGGTAGATACTGAGGAGATTTAAAACTTATCAAAGCAGAAAATAATAGATGGAGCTGGATAGATGGCTCAGAGGTTAAGGTACTTGCCTGAAAAATCATAAAAACCCGGGTTTGATTCCCCAATACCCACATAAAGCCAAATGCACAAAATGGTGCATGCATCTGGAGTTCATTTGCAGTGACTAGAGGCCCTGATGCACCCATTCTCAGTCCCTCTCTTTTCTCTCTGTCTCTGTTTATTAATTAACAAAGTATGTAGAGTATAAAGAAAAAGAAAATAAGAGATGGTCAAGAGCTCAGCATGAAGGTGACTTCTAACACACCTGCCTTGGCTCAGGAAACATTGCAGAAAAGGGAGCGGAAAGATGCAAGAGCCACAGAGTGGGAAGGTGCACTAGGAGGCATTGTCTTCCTACAGTAACCAACTGGTCATCCATGTTCCACAATGATACCCTCTCTGATGGCAGCCCTCAGTAGAATGGTGTGGCAGACAGGGGGAAAGGAGAATAACCCAATGAGAATATGACCAATTTGCAGTGTTTGTATATTAGAGTTTCCAATAAACTTATACATATAAAAGAAAGTTATTCTGAAACGTTCCTTGCTATAGCCCTTAATGAGAAAGTTTGCAAAATGTCTTTAATAACATGTACACGAGTATAAGATAGCCTTAACCACAATTATCAAAAACAGACATGTTCATCCTCAATATTGAAATAAATAGGTAACCCTTTAGTAAATTGAGAGTTCTATGGCATCCTTCTCATACATATATTCAGATAGCAAAAAAAAAGAAAAAGAAAATATAATATATTTGAACTTTTTGCTGTATTTTTATAGCCTAAATATTTTATCTTCATCCTATTATTTTTAATGTGTTCAGGTTTTTCACAGAACTGCTAAATGATTTGTTGTGAGACACTAAGTAACCTTAAAGCCCACAGCAAACAGAGACACTAAACTCTATCTACCTTGCCCCCAGAAGGAGAGTCCAGGTCTCTAGCAAGTCACCACCAGGCTACTTATTTAACACATCTATCTTTAGGAGCGTCACCATTGGTCTGTGCTTAAAGCCTATTACTGATTCCCATAGTAGATTCACAAGTAAATGCTTGATGTATTTGTATTGATGCACTCGATAAAGACTCAAGCTAGGTAATCTCTAAAATCTAGGCTTCAAAGTCAGTAACATTTAATTCATTTGTTTATCTTTCTTTTTCGGCATACCTAATACTATTATCTTATAAAACAATCCCATTTCTAAAAACACTTAAATTCAATATTTTGACCATGTAATTTAATATACTTAGTAATATATGTGTCAGAGTCTCAGAGTTCTACCCATACCCCTCTTTTCCCTACCACCTGGCCATGATAGGACCTGGCACATCCACCTGCAATGGAAGTTGAAAATACCTCTTCTCTCCCCCCCCCCTCTCTCTCCCTCTCCCTCTCCCTCTCCCTCTCCCTCTTCGTTGAAGGTGCATGTCTCTCTATCTCTCCTCCTCTGTCTGTCTCTGTCTCAGCCTCTCATCTGCTGTCCTTTCTACACACTAGCTATACCTCTCAGCTCCTGCTTTCCTCTCCTCTGGATCTTAATGTTAATTCACCACCCCATGCCACTTCTGTGTCGGTAGTATGGCTCCCACCCACTCTCCTGAACCACCTCACTCTAAGCCTCTAATAATAAATAATAAATTATCTCTTATATACCAATAAACTGGTCTCAGAAACTCTGTTTCAGATCTTAAGCTAAGCCTCAAAAAATCCAGGTATTTTTTTAAAAAAATCTAAATTCATTATATATGATGAAAACTATACTACCACTTACATTTCACAAAGAAAACATTGAAATTACTGTGAAGGTGAGCTTAGCTTTTACATTTATTATTCTTTTGCATCTCTTTCAACTGAGAACTCTTAGATTAGTCATCAAGAAAAGGAAAATAATTTGGAATTAATAACAAAATATTATTTTTCTAAATATGACTTCTTTTGTAAATGCTTAGTTGGATTTCAAATGATGCAGAGGTTTTTGTGATGATCATTTATAGGAAACCATTTCTTGGAAGCACTTATACCCATTTCAACTTCTTTCTATTTGCATATATGGAGAGTATGTTCTTGTTCCTTTTTCTAAATATGAAGCTGAGACTTGGAAGATTAAATGCCAGGAGTAAGGGGAAAGGTCAAATCAGGGTCAGAAAGAGACCTCCTGCTTTGTCTTCCAGTTACATCTTATTTTCCTTGTGAAGTGACTCAATAAAGTAAAGTGGTGTGCAAATTCTAAGTAGTACTATGAAAGGGAAGAGGAGATGCCTTGGTGAACTTGTTTCATCCTTCACTGCCAGGGAAGGCAATAATTATTTGTCTGATGCTGAGGTTTGATATTAGTAGAATGCGAACTAGGACTTGTATTTTAATGTTATTGCAACAGGAATATGAGGCAATGAATGGGAGAGGTCACTGACCTGGAACATGATCACTTCGATGAATAAAATGCTAGCTACTAGGTTTTGAGAAGCAGAGTAAAAGATGATAGTAAATTGCTGAAGTGTGGCATACTTTGGCAGATGTACCTAAGGAAGTTTGTTTTAGAGGTTATAGCAATAAGGATAAACAGGTGATTCTTAATGTCATCAAAACCACTGTGGAGGAACAAAGGACAAAGGGAAGGCATAGAAAAGTCACCCCTGGCTCTGGAAGATTTCAATTAGATTCCTGATTCCATTGATAAGGCATTCAAAGGGTAGAAAAGACCATTTTATCAGCTGTATTCTGGAAGGACATTCCATTTGTAAATGCTTGATATTTTTGACATTTCTTTTTTAACAAATACATAATAATTGTGCATATTTATGGTGCATAGTATGATATATTATCTGCAATGATCAAATCAAGGTAATCAGTATTTCCATCTTAAACGTTATAGCTTCCACTGGGAATTTTTTTGGACTCTTCTATTTATGGAACACATAATAAATTATTGTGAAATAGTCACCCTACTGTGCTGTAGAATAGCATCCCTTACTGATATGGGAATTCGGGTATGTCTTTGAGAGCAATGGAGTCTTTCTTGGCTCTTGGGTGGGCAATAACTCAGGAGTTAGGGTGCTGGACACTCCTGGTCACACAAAGCTTCCACTGAATTAGTGGCCTCCAGATTCATGTCTTATAAATTACGATGAATGAAACCCATAGACCAGAGGACAAAGTTTATAAAGATTTTATTACAGACCTTATAGAGATAGAGCTTGTAAAGTCAGAGAAGGAATACAGAGCTCCTGCCCAAGTGGAGGCCTGAAAATGAGAAACTCCACCTGAAAACCCAGATTGGGGTATTTTATGATAGTTTATTGGACAGAGTGAACTATTTAGTCCAGCCCTGGGAGCCAAGTGTGTCTAGGTGCTGCTAGGTTTTCAGGAAAAGAGAGTGAATAATCCCTTTACCCTCCTTTGCCGTCTAAGAAAGAAAAAGATAAAACCAGGAAAAAACATGTTTAAATTCTATAGTTAGGTTTTAGGGGAAAAGAGACAAGGAAATATTTCCTCCTTACAGCCTCAAGGACATTCCTTGCTTCCAAATTTGAGGACCCCTATTACCTGTAAACTGCCTCATTAACTTCTTTGTAATTGGGCTTTGGTAACTGTATCCATTCCTCTCTCCTCATCCTTTCTTAACCTCAACTGACAACTATTCTAATCTCTTGTTTTATGATATCTAAGATTTTAGCTTTCACACATGAGAACATAGGGTACACATCTTTTTGTGTTGGGTTTGTTTCACTTAACACAATGCCCTCTAGTTCCATGAAAAGGTAGATCTCATTCCTTTTTATAGCATCTCTTTTCTTTAGCAATTAAGACTTTATAGATGTAGTTTGTTGATTCCCAAGTTATTCTAGTGAATAGGCTGAAACGTGGGGATAGGTGGGTGTTCAGATGCATACACCCTAGGCCAGAGCAATTGCTGTGTGAGTGAATGAATAACCATTCAGCTACAATCTATTGAAAGAGCAAGTGCATTTACCCAGCCTTCCATGAACCTGACAACGATGGTGGCTGGTAGAGCTTTCCTACTTATCATCAGTCTCTGCATTGTTGTTGATCCTTGGTACATATAAGACCATCCAGATCTAGAAGTGCTCAGAAGAGGGACAAGCAGACTAAATGACTTCATGTAAAGAGAACCTTGAAGGTCTTCATTTAGGAATTCTCAGTATTTGGGACAGCAGGCATTTTTGGCTTGGTTTTTTTAACTTGGGGTTCTGGTATTTTTATTGTAGGGAAATTAGAAGTATAATTTGTAATTTGCTGAGATGATACTAACTAGTTATCATTTTTGAAATTATTCCATTTAATTAAAAGTGTTCTAATTAATAATGTATTGATTCCATTTAATTCTATTTTTTCTATTGTTTCTATTATTACTCCTATTCTATATTTTTGAATCTGATGAAAAAATTTGAGAATTTATGATCACAATTGTTGTGGTTACCTTCTTGTTGCTGGCACAAAGCTGATGGGAGGAAAGTTGTTGATTTTGACTTACAGTGTCTAGGGAAAGCTCCATGAGTGTGTGGTCACAGTGTGGTATCATCAGAAGTTGGATATCACCTCTGCCACAGCAGGTGGAACACAGCAGGAGAGTATGCCAAACACTGGCAAGGTAAAGCTGGCTATAACACTCCTAAGACCACCCCCACAACACACCTCCTCCAGCAAGGCTCCGATTGCTAACAACTGGGAACCAAACATTCAAAATACATGAATTTATGGGAGACACCTAATTCAAACCCCCACATAAATGTTACTGTTAAGAAAACAGAGATGCAGAAAAACAACTTTTGTCCAGTTTATAGGAAAAAAGTGAACAAAAGGAAGGTTTGTAGTCAGGATATGTGGCTGCAGTGACAGCACTGCAAACGGCATCAGCTAACCAATTGTCCCATTGTGGATAACTAGTGAGGCGTCAGGAATCCAGAGCCCTGGTCCTCAAGTCTGTGGTGTCATGGCATCATGATGCCGCATGCAGTCTGTGCCCAAGAAGAGTGATAGTAGTCCTGCCAGTGGAAAATTGGAGAGAGGGTTTTCCAAGAGGAAGAAACAGCTCCTGTCAGAACATGGACATGTTTCAGGAAGAGCAAACCATTCCACACACCTGCAGCTGATGTGTGGGCTCATGCAAAAAATTCTGTGGGCTAGGTTTGGATGAATATATGTATTGGAGCTGGAAGATGTATACCTGACTATAACTTTTCAGGGAACATTCTTTTCTTCTTTCTGGATGGAGGGTGAATATATATGGAAAACTATAGGACAGCAATATGTTATTTACTTAATATTATTTTATTGGCCATGCTTGTCATATCATGGCTACAGGGTTGGAACAAAAAAAATTAAGAAACAGTATCTTTTTAGCTTACATATGGACTGCTCAAGGGGAGGAAAGAGAAGTGAAAAATTTAGATGATAAATGTAATTCCAAATATGGGCTCTGTGCTCTTGGTGTATTTTGTTTCTCACTGCTATTGAATAAGGAGAACCCAAGGAAAAAAGTTTTGCTCTGGCTAGAGAAGGACGGTTCCTAAAAACAGCAAGGCAATAAAACACACAGGAGACATTAACCTACACAACTGGTAAACAAGAAACTGGGCATCATGACAGGAAATATAGGCTGTCAAGACAACCAGCCAAAGCCAAGATCAGAGAAAGGACCACATGGTACCTCTGCTAATGTCAGCCCACACAATGTGGTAAACAGTGATAATCCTGGCTCCTTAGTAAATACACTTAACTTAGAAATTCTACATAATCTATAGGTCACCTCCAAAACTGAGTTCTAGGGCTACAGCAACTGGTCAGCAGTTAAAGCACTTGCCTGCAAAGCCTAACAACATGGGTTCAATTCCCCAGTACCTACATAAAAGTCAGATGCACAGTGGTACATGCATCTTGAGTTCATTTGCAGTGACTGGAGGCCTTGGTAGTATGTCCAGTCTCTCTCTGTCTCTCTCTCTCTCTCCTCTCTATCTCTCTCTGCTTACAAATAAATAAACAAAAATATTTTTTTATTTATTATTTTTTACAATGAGTTAATATCCCCAATTCCCCAATGCCCCCCCTCCCCATCCCCAATCAGCTGGATATCCTCCTCCGTGGGCCGTCTGTATCAGTCTCTGTGGTAGGGGACCATGGATAGCCCAGTCTTCAGCCGGGTTCTCCTGACCCAAGTGTGTTGTTACTGAGGGTTGCCAAGTCTCTGATATTCTCCCCCACCACGGCTCTCACAATCTTTCCGCCCCTCTTCCGCTCAGTTCCCTGAGTCGTGGTGGGTGGGTATTAAGGCTGCTTTAATGTTGTGAGCTTAGGGGTCTTTGTATCAAAAATCGTTGGTTTCTGTCGCACTGGCTTATCCTTTGTTGATTGAACAGCTGTGGCTATGGGTCCCTTTTTCATCCCCTCATTCTCTAGGGGGGTCCATATGGATCCTCCATGGTATGACTGTGGTGGCTCATCTCTTGCGAGAATCTCAGCTATTGGCCTACAGTCAGTTGGTAGGGTTAGATGGGCCACAACTCTCTCACCGCATCCTGAAAAATACAAACACAATCTCCATCGGAGAGTGAGATTAGTATAGGTTAACAAATATACACCATTCTGGATTATCTAGATTCTATTTTTAGTAGCCTCCCTGTCAATTGGTCCCATAGCCCATCTTTTCTTGGGAGCCCAAGAGTACGGGATCTGGTGCATATTGCACTGATTCCCCAGTTCCAGTCATGGGCTTCCCCACACTAAGTGGAGTATTTGGCGGAATTTAGAAGTTGTTGATTGTTTCCCCCAGGCCCAGGCTCCTCCATTGCACTAGTGCTCCTTTCTTGGTTTGCTGTTCTCTCCCAATAGGAGGTGTGGTCAGCCTACTCATGGCCGCAGTCTGTGTTTCATGCCAGTGGTCTGTTTACTCCAGCTGTCATTTATCAACTTCCCCTGGCAGCATGTGCAATGCCTTCCAGCACTGCACTAACTACCATCTAGGGCTACCATTCCAGACCTTGAAGGGTCTCTCGATGCTAATCAATGGCTTTCTGTGGTTTCTTCAGCAACAGGGTTTTGCTTCAGGCCTGGGGAGGTCCTTCAAGAGCTTCACAGAATTCTGTCTTGTTTTTGGAATCTCATGGGTCAATTTAGTCAACAGCTCAGTGAGGGAAGGAACCGGTGGCTGGGACCAGGGGTTGTCAGACTGATCAATTATTCACAGGCTTAGACTCTCTCCCCTACTACTCATGGCCCCTCTTGCCAGTCAATGACCACTACTTGCTCAATAGCTTATAGTAAGCTCGTGAGGATTTTATGTTTTTGAACCTAATTTGGTTTAGCCTCATGCTTAAGCCATTCCCCTCCCCCCTTCCCTTACCCCTCATTGATAACCTCTCACTTCTTTCTATTAGTCTGCATAGAGTTTACGGTTATCCTGGTTAAGGACCACATATGAGGGAGAATATGAGGCGTTTGATTCTCTGTTCTTTTAAGTGTTCGCTTAGTAAGATCTGCTCCAAGTCAGACCATTTTTTCCCTAAATTTCGATATGTCATTTTTCCTTTCAGCTGAGTAAAATTCCATCGTGTAAATATACCACAGTTTTGCTGTCCATTCCTCCATGGATGGGCATTTGGGTTTATTCCAATTCTTGGCTATTTATTATGAATTGAGCTGCTATAAATATGGTTGTACAAATGTTTCTGTGTCGAGATGTGACATCTTGTGGATAGATGCCTAGTAGAGGGATAGCTGGGTCCATTGGTAGTTCTATGTCCATTCTGTTCAAGAGTCTCCACACTGCTTTCCATAGTGGTTGAACAAGTTTGCAATCCCACCAGCAGTGAATAAGGGTTCCTTTTTCCCCACATCCTCACCAGCAACAACTGTTGTTAGTTTTCTTTATGATTGCCATTCTGACCAGAGTAAGGTGGTATCTCATTGTGGCTTTGATTTGCATTTCCCTGATGCTTAAGGATGCTGAGCACTTTCTCAGGTGAGAAAAGGCCATTTGTGTTTTCTCCTCTATGAATTCTCTGTTGAGATCAGTGCCCCATTTTTTGAGGGGGCAATTTGGGATTTTGCTATTAATTTTTTTGAGTTCTCTGTAGGTTCTGGAAATTAGGCCTCTGTCTGAGTTGTAGCTGGTGAAAATCATCTCCCAGTTTGAAGGGGGTCTATTGACTCTGAGAATGATGTTTTTGTCTGTACAGAGCTTTTGAGCCTGATCAGGTCCCATTGTTTAAGTGACTGTTGCACTTCCTGGGCTACTGGAGATTTGCTCAGGAAGTTGTTCCCTACTCCTATCTCATGTAGGGTTCCTCCTACTTTTTCTTCCAGAATGTTTAGGGTTGTATTGTTAATATTGAGGTCTCTGATCCATTTGGAGTTGATCTTTGTGCATGGTGAAAGGAGTGGGTCAATATTCATTTTTTTTACACGTGTTTATCCAGTTTGTCGAGCGCCATTTGTTGAAGATGCTATCTTTGGCACAGCCTACATTGTTGGCACCCTTGTCGAAGACTAAGAAGCTGAAGTTACTTGCATTAAAGGCTGGGTCTTCAATTCTATTCCACTGGTCAGACTGTCTGTTTTTCTGCCCATACCATGCAGTTTTAGTTACTGTGGCTTTGTAGTATGTTTTAAAGTCAGGTATGGTGATACCTCCTGTGTAATTTTTTTTTTTTTTGCTCAGAATAGTTTTAACTATTCGAGGTCTCTTACTCTTCCAAATAAATTTTGAGATTATTTTTTCAATGTCTGTGAAGAAGAAGGTTGGGATTTTTATTGGCATTGCGTTGAATCTGTAGATTGCTTTTGGCAGGATTGCCATTTTTACTATAGTGATTCTCCCTATCCATGAGCATGGAATGTCTTTCCATCTCATCACATCCTCCTCTATTTCCCTCTTGAGTGTTTCAATATTTTCCTTATATAACTACCTTGGTTAGTGATATTTGCAGGTATCTGATTTTATTTGAGGATATAGAGAATGGGACAGTTTCTCTAATGTCTTTTTCCAAATGTTTGTCTTCTGTATATAGAAAGGTTACTGATTTTTGTGTGTTAATTTTGTATCCTGCCACTCGGCTGAAGGCATTGATCACCTTCAGGAGTTTGCTGATACTGTTCTTTGGATCTGATATGTATAAGATCATGTCATCTGCAAAGAAGGATAGTTTGACTTCTTCCTTTCAGATTTGTATCCCTTTTATGCTGTTCTCCTGTCTTATTGCTTTGGCTCGAACTTCAAGCACTATGTTAAATAGCAGAGGTGAGAGTGGACATCCCTTTCTTGTTCCTGAGTTAAGCGGGAACTCCTTGAATCGTTCCCCATTGAGGATGATTTGTGCTTTAGGAGATCTGTATATTGACTTTATCATGTTGAGATATAGGCCATCTATGCCTATTTTTTTCAAAGTTTTGAACATGAAGTGGTGTTGAATTTTGTCAAAAGCCTTCTCAGCATCAATTGAGATGACCATGTGGTTTTGCAGTTGAGTTTGTTAATGTGGTGAATTATATTTATTGACTTACGTATGTTGAACCATCCCTGCATCCCTGCATCCCTGGGATGAAGCGGGGCAGATGCGCCGCGGGGGGGAGTGGCTACATACAGTCAGCGATGGAAAAATAATAATAATAATAATAATAATAGAAAGATAAAATAAAAGGAAAAAAATTTGAAAAAGAAAGAAGCACAAGGGCCCAGGAGGGATAGGAAAGACAGAGGGTAGGAGGGTCAGGGAAGAAACCCAAGGGAAGGCGGCTGAGGTTGAAGTAAAGCCTTAGGCAGCCTGCACGCGTGTCCCTCAGGAAACAAGGGTTAGGTTTTTCAGTGGGGATCCAGGTCGTGGACACAAGCTGCGGCCATGCTCTGAGCTCCAGACACCTCCTGGCACAGCATCCTCATGACTGGAGGCCGCCATTGTAAACAAAAATATTTTTAAAAAACAGAGTTTTACATGAACCCCATGAATTATTCTCATAGTCATAGGTATTCAGGTATTCAGGACCCCCCAAAGATATCACTAAGTGACCATGCTTTTGAATGACCTTCATAAAATTATCTCTCCTCATGAAAGTAGGCTTATATATATTTTGGGGGTAAGGATGTCTCAGAAAAATCATAAGATTAAATCTGAGAAATAGATGCTCTAAGTTGGCTCCATGTTCTATCATCAACTCCATATTGTAAGTAGAAAGAATGAAACCAGTGTCGATGACCAAATCTTGCACTGCTCTAATATTTGTAGGTTCTGCACTTCTTAACAAGGTTTGATGTTGTGTAAAATGACACATAATTTCAGGTGAATTTCATTTCAGGGCTTAATTTGGCAATTTCTCAATGATTCTAGATGACCTGTCTCTGTCTCTTCCCTGAAACCCCTACGAAGCTCCCAGGTGCTTCTGCTTCTCCATCCTGGCTGTGAACCTCTGCTAAGTATGAGCAAAACTATAGCTCTACTATATTTTTTAACAGCACATCCCAAGAAGGGCATGGACATCATTGAGGCTACTCTGACCCCAGGAGGCTCCTTTGCTGATCTACTTTCTTTACTTTTTAATGTCTTTTTAAAATTTTTATTCATTCACAAAGTCTCCATTGTTTTTGACAACACCCTTATGCATAGACTTCCACTTTGATCTGTTCCAAATAAATTTAATCCCCTTGAATCACTCTGTAGAGCCATGGCCCTATAGCTAGGAGATAGCAATCTGGAATGACCCCCTAGCAATTGTTGGGGCTCTGAGTGGGAAGGATAGACAACCCTAGTCTGAGTTCAAGTAGGTGGAAATTCTGTCCTGTGACTGAGGTGGGTAGGGGAGACCAAGACAGTCTTATCAGCCAGATGTGTCTGGAGGCTTCCAGGCTCCGACAGGGAATGTATAAAGGAAGAGAGCCACGGCCTCTTGGCTGCACCTTCTGTACAAGAACTTCTACAATACAAAGTCGGGAGGTAAAGCAATCCAACAGCCTGCTCCTCATTGAGTGACTGTAGTTGTGGACTGATAGGAGACGGGATCCTCATCCAGCTGGCAGTTCTCACCCAGATTGGAGCTTCTGTAGCTCAGAGTTGGGCAAAGAGGAAGTGAATGGACAGGTCTCTCCAAGGTTGCAGAGATGTAGTAGATTTTTCTGAATGGGTGCTTCTCACTTGTGAAAGGCTTTTTTGTGGGCAATTGTTATACTTTTTAGCAGTAAAATAAGTGTTTGCTGGGGAGAGAACCTGCAGATCTCTTAATTATCCATCTTCTGACTACTATCAGTGCTTGAATCATGGTAACCTTAAATATGTACCTGCTTTGCATATAGGCATCATTTGTATTATTCAATAGACTGCTCTGTACCCTCTAATGTATGATGAGTTCCAATATCTCAGCAAGGTCATTTTCTTGAAGGTCAAGATATATCTTTTACATGTTTATCTCTTTTTATGTTGTGTTGTTTGTATGTGTATACATAAGTGAATATGGATGTAGATATAGATTGTGTGTGTATGTATGTATGTGCATATGCCACACATCAAATATGCACAGGTCGTTGTCGTCTCCTTCTGCTATTGCTTGAGACAAGGTCCCCCTGGTTGATTACATGCCAAGATTGTCAGCCATCACCCCACACTCCGCACGTTTCATCCTTAATGGCACATTCTCAAAGACTCTTTCTATAGAAAAAAGTAATTTAAAGAGCAGTTATTTCATGCTCAAATTTTCCCTGCTGATTGATCTCATATAATTCTTTCTGGCTACTATAGGAGTGGCTTATAAATACAGAAATTTATTTCTCACAGTTCTGAAGGCTGAAAATCCAAGATCCAGGCACTTGTGGTTTGGGTGTCTGATGAGGGCTCACTTCCTGACTCATGGATAAAGCTTTCCCACTGTGTGTTTACGTGGTGAACGGGGTGAGAAAGTTTCCCTGGGCCTATTTTGTAAGGGCATTAATGCTACTCATGACCCCTTCCACTCTTTGTGACCCAGTTAGTTATCTCCCAAAAGCCTATACCTTCCTACACCTTCTACTACCACCGTGTTAGGAGCTAGGACATACACATTCAGATTCTAGCAAAGGGCTTTGGCATTACCAGTGGAACAATGAGAGAAAAGTGTGTTCTATTAACACCATATTCAGATCTCATGCCCTACAAGTGCACCAATACATTAAATCTCAATTAACAGATTTCCACTGAAGAATAACCACTAAGATTTCTGTTATGGATTGAATTATGCCCCAAAGTGCATATGTTAAAATCCACAATGTGATCAAATTTGTAAAGAGGATCCCTACAGATAAAATGGGTCAAGATGAGGACATTGGATGGGTCCAGCCTAAGCCTTCTTTTCAAAGGGGGGACATTGGGTACAGATGCATGCATACAGGGAAAACACCATGCAAGATGAGTGGTGCTACCACAAGGTAAGGAGCTATGAGATGCTGGGGAAGAGGCCCGAGTGATACTTCCCTATTGTCTCCAAAGGGTGCATGCTCCCGCTGACACCTTCATATTAGACTTTTAGAAACCAAAACCTAAGGGAAAACAATAACTCTTAGTGAAGCCACACAGTCTGGTACTTTGTTATCGCATTCCCAGCAAACAAATACAAGCTCCATGATAGTAGGAAATGACTCTTGCTAACTGGTATGCCACCCCACATTTCCTATAACTCACTCAGAATTTATGGAATGTTTGGAGGCCTGTGAGTACTACGAAAACTGACCCTTTAAAATAAGGAGTAATAAGGTCTAATGTATTTTGTTTGTCTCATGAAATCTATCAGAAAATTTGGGGTAAGAGATGCATTTTAATATGAAATTTTGAAGGTGAAATAAACCTGCCGATAATAAGAAAGAAATATGGATATGAAATATGAATATGAGGCAAAATAAAGTTAGGGCTAGATTTCAAAATCCAGGTTTCACAATCATATACCCATTTAATGAATTATTAAATTATTAATAAATTATTAATGAAATATTAAATTATTGAGTGCTCCTAGGTTACTAGGCTCTTCTAGTCAGAATGCTTATTAAATGTCCAGTGAAATAAAGTGAAGTTGTGTGTCTTTAAGTTCCTGGAAACACTCTGCTTCATCACCATTATATCTAGTTATTTTTGAAAAAATAAATCCATGCCCTCAGGTCTTCCTTCCTGCTAAAACCCATACATACAAAATTTCCCCTTCCTTCACTCTGACCCCAAGGTTCAGGGTCAATGTCCTTTCCAAGGGCTTTCAGTGTTGTAACTGTTACTTGCAAGTTGTAAAGGAGCCTCTGAAAGGACCATTGATCCCTGAGCAAACGCGCTAAGGGCAAGAAGCAAATTATGACAAGTAGTCAGTGGATTTGACATTAAATCAGAGATCATTAAAAGAAAAGTAAAACCAACATGAAGGGATTTTCTTTACTCAAAGATGAGATAATTTAGTCATCTGATTAAAACATACTAAATATATAAAATATATTTGTATTACTATTTTTACATATATTTATTTATGTGAGAGAGAGAGAGAGAGAGAGAGAGAGAGAGAGAGAGAGAGAATGTGTGTGTTTCAGGATCTCCAACCATAGCAAAGAAACTTCAAATGCATTTTGCACTTTGTATATCTGGCGTTACATGGGTAGGGGAAATTGAACCTGGGCTATTAGGCTTTGCAAGCAAGAGCTTTAACCACTGACCCATCTCCTCAGCCCTTGTATTACTACTAAAAATAAGAAAATAGGGCTGGAGAGATGGCTCAGCAGTTAAGGCACTTGCCTGCAAAGCCTAATGACCTGGTTCAATTCCTCCTACCCATGTAAATTAGGAATACTTATTAAATATCTTAGAAATAATAAGAATGTCATCTTACTCAAAAAGTTGGCATTTAAAAATAATCAGTTATCTTTACTTCCCTATAAAAGATAAATTCTAAGATATCCAAATACCCCAAGTCCTGAGGGGAAATTCTAATTAAAAATTAAAAATAAAAACACTGTGGGGAAAAAAAGAATTGTGCTTAACAAAACTGAAGGTGTTTAAAACTATAGACATTGTCATTTTGAAATTACAAAGATAGACTCTGCAAAGATCATTAAGTAGATGGAGCCATTAGATAAAAAATTGATGGAAAATTTCATAATGTAGGTATTTTAGTAACTAAAAAATGGGGCAATAATACATTATGGGTCTCCTAAAATAATGGACTATGAAAAGCATGTCACTGTCTCTGCTCTAGAAAAGAACAAAACCTATAATCAGGTTATCACTGCAGAACATTGGACATGGGCTTGCTAAAATATAAGTGTCCTTATATATAAGGACAGATGCAGATATAGCTGGAAAAATCTTCCGAAGATGAGGAAGGGCCAGAGGGGAAGCAACTGTGGCAAAATATAGTTGAGTCTTTATGATGACTATGTGAAAAATCATACTCAACTTCTCAATGTGGTTGTACCTGAAACCGTTTTGAATAACTTAAGACTGTGTTTGTTCCACAGTACATAAACCCTTACAGAACTGTGGTCTGCTCAGCTCTCCCCCAGTACAGTGGAGAGAGAATTGTTATTGGTAAGAAGCTCAGCGATCCATGGCAGCAAATTGACCACTAATAGCTGAATAGCCTGAGCAAAAATGTTGGGTTGGTAACAATAACCAACCTTCCTTTCAAAGAGATTGAGCCACTTTGCAGCACTGGCAATAAACTATGGATGTTTCCTTTTTCAAAGAAGATAAATAAGTACTAGAAGGTTTTTTTTTTCTCATTTTTTTTTAATCTTGTGAGCCTCCCTGTGACATTCCCAAACAAGTATGTGACCAATCCAGGCTTTAGAATTTTGCCATTCTGAGTGCAGTGGGGATTTAAAAAGCAGACCCTAACCATGAAGAGCTTATTCGGGAACAGAGAACAAATGTAGGAAAGATATGTGAAGTGGACAAAAATAAGCACTCAGTTTGGCAGCCAAGATTACAAAAATAAACTGTCTTTCTGAAGTCAAGAGAATTTCATTCCCAGTGCCCTTCTAAGCAAAAGAAAACCAAAATAATGTTTTTATTCATGTTAATTTTAACTAGCTTTCCTTCATTCAGTCGCCCTTGGAAACTGACTCCTTCTGTGCATGTAAGAATAAAAATGAGTTTAATGTCTGCAACATACTTACTACATATATAGACACAAGAGTGACTAACTTATAAAACATTGCTATTTGAGAAAAGTTGATGCCAGGAAAGAACCAGTAAAAATGCTCCCATGAATCTAAAATTTATGTGTCTTCATCTTGAAAACTAAAACTGATCACCATGAAAATAGTTGTGTTTTCTTATGTTTCATAAGACTTACATTAGACTTCTTCCATGCATTGATTCAGTGAACATAAAATTACACATGTTGGTAGAGAGTGTGGGTATAATTTTACCAACAAGTCATATAAAACATGGTATAATTGTTCCCTTTCCAATTTGACTCTACAGCATGGTCACAAAGGGTTTTTAAAATATTCAAAAGTTCTGGTGGTTTCTGATAAGTCTATTTCAGCTTGCTCTCTTCTATTCTCTCTGAGAACACCTGTTATGCTGTGGAATATCATTCTAAGTGTCTTCAGTTTTCTGCTCTTCATATACTAATATCCATTTTTCTTATTTGTGATGTGATATTCCCTCACATCAGGAAGTCTAAAAGAAAGTTTCAATGTTTTTAACCTTCCTTTTTTAATCACTTTGCATTGAATAGCCATCCTAAAATTAGCAAGGCTCATCAAAATATACCATCAAAGCAGATGCTGCTGTTCACCAGGGATGCATGACTGAGGGTGATGTTTGTTTAAGTGGTCAGACTTTGGGATAGTTTACTGCTGTGTGGAAAGTGTAATCACAGTAGTTGGGATAATGTGCATGCAGATAATAAGCTCTCTCATACAAATCAGAGCAAGTGCAGGCAGCGTCTGAGAAGCTATCAAATCACCCGAGGAGCTTTCAGAAGTCATTTGGGTGTGGGGACAGGAGAGCTAGACATCATTTGAGAAAGCACCTGTCTTTGAGAACCACCGATGAAGAACAGATATGTGTGATAGGAAAGGGTCTCACTGAGTTTCTTCAGATAGAGGAGAATATGTATTGGTGGTCTTCAGGCACAGGATAGAGGGAGACATGCAGAAGACACTGAAGGAGAAAAGTGCAGGAGTCTGGTACCTCGAGATGACAGGTGCTCACCCGGCGAAGCAACAAACAGAGGCTGGGGAGGCAGTTAGTTATTCTTTTCATCACAAAAGGAACTTTGAAAACGTTTTATAGTTAGCATACAAAATAAAGAGTTTTGTTATGGCATTTTCATACATATGTATTTGTTGTATTTTATTCATATTCACCCCCTTATTTTTAATTGTTATTGTGTGTGTGCATACATGGGCACACCAGGGCCTCTTGCCACTGCAAACAAATACTAGATGCTTGCAATATGTTTTGCATCCAGAGTAAGAGTGTGGCTTGAGAATTTAAACCCCAGGCCGGTAGCTTGATAAGAAAGCACCTTTAACTGCTGAGCCATCTTCCCAGCCCAAGTAGCCCTTCTTTTCTTTGTCCATTTTCCACAAGGGGAACATTTTAAGAAGTGAATTCACTTCTTTACCAAATACTGACTATATGTTAAGCAATACATCTTGAACTTAAACTTCCTCTTGTCGAGGTAATTCTTGCCTCTCTGGTATACTCTCAATGGAAAGGTGTTCAGAAAACAAAGCAGAGAAAGCCAGAGCCTTTACCACATGGAATTCAAGAGGCTGCCAATTCTCACCCATAGCAGCATGCCAAAGATAACACAACTCTGCGTCTGCAGTGAGTGAAGTTGAGGAGTGACCTGAAAACAATACATGTCAGCATGTGTCATGGTGACGGAGAGCCAGAGAGACTAGCAAGGGCAGAATAATAGAGTCACTGGTCAGAGAGGACCAGGGCAGAGAGTAGGAAGTGCAGAATAGCTCACCATTGCTGGGGACAGTAGCCTGACTGTCAACCCTGCTAAATGATGGCTACTCAGCAGAATGAACAGCATGAGGCCCCGACAAAGTTCAAGTTAGGAGATTTCAGAGATGTGTTCCATGTTAGCAGTACAGATCGATGTAAAAAGCAGAAAGCAGTGCAATCTTCCAGCAAGTGTGAGAAAAGGACAGTGGAGAAAACTGAGGTAAATCTTAGTGGGTTCATATTGCCACTGTAGACTAGACAGCTTGACAATAAACACTATACTTCTCATGGTTCTGAAGTCAGAAGTGCAAGATTGATTCAATGTCTGATGAGGAGTCACTTCCTAGTTTACAGGCAGCACAGAGTGTAGGGTGTCCTCACATAAAGGAAAGCACAAGGCAGGCAGCAAGCTCTCTCCTTTCTCTCCTTTTAAGGACAGTTCTTAGGAATCCCATCGTAAGACTACCACCTTCAGAGTCTAATCACCTTTCAGAGTCACTGAATCAGGCATTAGGATTTTGAAATATGATCTGAGGGAAGGCACAGAAATTAAGTCCATAGCAAGCCCTTCTACAAACCTTTGTCCTACTGAGCATCACACATTTTATATTATTCAAGTCCTCCAGGACACACAGCCTCTTGAAATAATGCTGTTTGGCTGGGGAAGAATCCAGGAGCAAAGCTACACTCTGTTCTCACTGGCTTAACTGGAGTCAGGCAGATGCCCTGGAAATAATGTGTTGGGACAGATGGAAAGGGAGGGGCTGCTGCTAAGGATGAAATCAGTGTGGAGCAAAGTTTGGGGCAGTTCAGGGTCCATTTGAGACCATTAGCTGGCTGATGGGAAGAGAAGAATGTCACCAGAGTCCCACAGGGCCGTGAGAGATTAGCAACAGTCCAGAAGAAAGGGCTCAAAGAAAACTGTCACCTGTTTCACAATTGTTCTTAGGCTAGAGTCTCAGCCTTGTACTTCCTTTCATTCCTGTGTATTTACCATAGAGCACTGTGTTAGTCAATTTTATCTTACTATAAAAAAGGATCTAAGCTGATCAACTTAAAGGGGCAGTGCTCATATTGATTCATGACACCAAAGGTTACAGACCATGGTTCATTGGCTTCATTACCTTTGGGCCTGTGGCAAGGTAGCACATCATGGCAAAACCATTTGATGGAATAAGAAGTTTACCTCGTGGTGGCTAGGAAACTAAGAGAAACATGGCAAAGGGGCCAGGTTCTCACTGTTTCCTCAGGGTAATACTCCCAATGACCTAACTTCCCTCTACTAGTCCCCACCTTCTAAAAGTTCTACCACCTCCCAGCTGTGCCAGAGGCCTGAAATGTATGGGCCTTTGAAGGGTGGCCATACTCTGGAATACACAGGAAGGCAAAGCAAAATTGAAAATAACTTCTTGTGGCAGAGAAGGCTGAATCCTGGATGCAAATATCTCTTTATATTAATATTCCAGACATGTTTGTTTGGGTTGTTTAAAAATAAATTACTGATTTCTGTATTTTAGTAACTAAAAATATTCTTCAGAGAATTATCAAGTGTTTAACTTTGAATCTCCCAACAATTATCATGGGCTGAATTGTTTTGCATAAAACTGACTGAGGAATTTCTTTGAATATATTTTCTGGCCTTTGTAAACACAGTGTCAACTGCTTGTTTCCAGGGTCATCATCCGCATAGTACTCCCTACCCCTAAAAACAGTAGAACATAGAGGAAATTTAGGTTAAATTTAAAAGTATTTTTTATGTAAAGGTCAGTCTCCATTATTTCTCAATGATTGAGTGACCTAATTCTATATCTGCATGTATAAAGAAAAAGTACAAGATAGTAGTCTATATAACTTAGATAAAAATTAGCTTTTGTTTTGATTATTTTCTTCATCTTAAGTGAAAACATTTTAAGGGTGAATTGGATGAACGTTCCCTTTACTTCTTCCCCACACTTTGCATTTCCATGGTAGCTCCTGTTTATCTTATAAAATCTCTGTGGAAAGGTTTTCAGAAAGCCAAAGATTAGATAGATAGAGAGATAGACAGACAGACAGATAGACAGACAGATCAATACATACATACATACATACATACATACATACATACATACATACATACGTGGTAAATATGACTGCCTGGCACCTTCACCACCTATGTGCACACTTTGAGTGAATAAAAAGACAAGTGCCTTCCTCCTTTTCTTCCTTGAATCTTCCTCTCACTTCTAAAATGGCTGCCCAGAAAAAAAGGATTCCCCAGAAAACCCTGATCCCATACCTGCCCACAGACTTTGACAATCATATCACAACAGAATAGTCCACAAAAGAAGGTGACAAGGACATCCATGAGATGCTCTGATGCTGTTCCAAACCACCCCAATAAGAGAGCAAAGGGGAACTAATCAGGCTGAATGTGCTGGTTGAGATACTGGTCAGGGTTAGGGTTATCTGTTATTTATGAATTTCCACATCTGTCTAAAATAGCGTGCTATTTAAAGAAGCATCATGGTTTGTAGAATGAAAAAAAAATAAGAAGCATCATTATGCAGTAGAAGAATATGGTGAAGCAGGTTGCTGTGATCTGGCTTTTATAAGTTTGGGTAAATATTCATTTCTCTGCACTTTCAATATTGAACAAAAATTCAACATCAGATTCATAACCTTAGGAGAATATAAGAAGGAACTAGGAATGACTGAAACAAGACAGACTTATAAGGAGACACACATTGGTGGCAAAATTGAAGCTATTAAGATTGAAAATTTTAAAGCCAAATCACACATATGAGCAAATTCATTGCAAGAACAGCAAGGTGACCTTTCCTCTAGAGAGTCTTTAAGAACCCTGTTTCTTCTAATAATGTCATCTGAAAAAAATAATGTGTGAGTGCATTGGGGGTTTTGTAGAAATTGTGATTTTTGTACAAAAGTTACTGTGCCTGTTGAAATGTAATATTTCAAATTCAAATTTTATTACTCATGGTGGCAATATTTTGGTACACAAAAGCACTGTATTTCTTATTCCTCTGAATTTCAGCAGCAAATATTTTCTAGAAACAGTAAGTTACGATGCTGTTCTCTAGGTTTGCCTCAGAGAAAGCCATTTATTCCAAATGGGATTACAGTCAATCTTCTTATAGTGACCTCCTCACGGGAAGTTTAGATTTTCCACAATATTTTCCTCACCACTTTCTGTGGCAGAGCCACTTCACATTTATCAGGCCTAATGATAGCCACATCCAGAATGTCCTCAGTGCAGATAAATGTCCAGCAGATAGAGGCAGAAAGAAAAAAGGTATCACTCAGCCTGAAGTCCAGGTAGTGTTTATAGCCATTCTTTCCAACAAGCCAGTAACTATACAATGACAGCTCATGGGTTACAAGTTCACTATATGAGCAAATAGTTTCTGTAATCTTGTTTTTACCTGATTTTTTTATTTCTCTGATATGTCTGCCTGTCAATTAAAATGCATGTTCCCATTCTTTTTTATTAATTTTTAATAAAAAGATTGTACTCTTAGACTCCCTTTCCGCCATCCCCCATTCTCCTGATGGTCTTCTGTGGGTGTTTGGTATTCATTGTGGGGACCAAGAGCCTCAGTAAGTCTCTGCAAGGGGTGGAACACTGTGCCCACCCACCTTGAGGCTCTAACAATCTTTCCACCCCCTCTTCCATGATGCTCCCACGTCTTGTCTGAAAATCAGTTCCAGAGAAACTGAGACAGACACTGTGAACACTCAAACCTCATCCAAACAGAAATCAGAGGCTACAGAGAACTTGACACTAAATCAGATCTCTACCTTGTCCTCATCTAACTATTCTTATTCACTCCCATCAAATTTTCAGAAATGCACTAGAGAACTTGAGATAAGGCACAGGCATGAATCCAAACACAGGTGTCCTCACAAAGAAAACTGTTCCTATGCTTCTCTGTACTGGGGGCTCTTGCTGATGGAGCCACAGGGGTAGGCAAAGATCAGAAGACTGACAGTAGGGATCAAAAAGAAGGATTTTGCTTTCTTCTTGGGTGGTAGAGTTCGTGGTTAAAGTGAGCACAAGGCCAGAAGAAACAGGGAGAGCTGTCTAAGAGCCTAACCTTAAAGCACACTTGGAGAAATGCCTTAATGAGGCAGAATCCACTAGGCATACAGAGTGAATGAGACACAATTTCCTCTTTGACATCATGGGACAAAGGAAGAGAAAGAGACACCCACAAAAGCAAACACAGTATGCTGAGGTAGACCCTGGTGTTAAGACTGCATGAGAACTGAAGCCAGGCCAGATTCTCCTCATGCTTCTGAACTCATAGGTCTAACCCCAATACCAAGGGAGTTCCAGTCTAGTTATGAGTAGAAAGCTCTACAAGCTCAGTAAGCAAGGTTCTGCTGAGAGATGTACACCTGTACATCAGTGCTTGCTCTTCAAGCCTAGAGGATCTGTGTGTGGCTTCTTGCTCATTGTGTTCAAAGGGTTGCCTGTTTCTGTGCTTTGTTTTGCAAGTCTTTCTCCAAGATGGCTACTGAAGACCACAATGCCATAGAGCAATGCCCAGAGAAATTTGAGGTTTATGTATTAAAGTCAAACACAGGGGGAGAAACATCAACTCCATCAGGTCAACTCCAGGTACCTTACCAAAGGTTTAACATCCCTGATCTGAAGTCAAATTCCCAAGTGTACTGGAAGCAATAAGTTTTTGAATATCAGCATGATGTCACAAGTGAAAAACAAATCCACATCTGATCTCATAATAAATACAGTCAAATTACAGATATGCTCAAAATATTGTGACAAATTAGCTTCAGACTATGTGTGTAAGGTATCAGGTACCAAATTAATTTTGTGTTTATACTTGGTCCCATCCCAAAATATCCAGTTGGATGTTTGCACAAAAATACAGGACTTCTGATCCAAAACATTTTAAATAAGTGATATTCAACCTGTATCTGGGTCCAGTGACCATGGACCAGCACCATATAAAGACTCACAGTGATAACTCCCCACTCTGGTTTTGTAGATGCTGTGGAAAAATGCTTTCCTTGTTCTCTCTGTGAACAGGACCCACTGTCTGTCTGTGCTGGTGTTGATTGTGGTTGTCTGAGGACAGCTCACTCTGTGCAAGAAATGGTCCATTTCTTTCCATCTGGCATCCCAGAGCATAGACCAAGCAGGAGGTATTGTAATTATCACGAAGCATCAGGAGAGGGCAGATAAAGAAGAAAGGAGAAAGAACCTACATGAGTCAGGTCCCTAAAGGATTCCCAAAGCAGCTTCCTTTAACTGAGCTGTGCCTGCAGGGCTGATGCAGGCTTTGACCTCCACAGCTAGAAAATACAGACCTGAGGAAAACTGCCAGCCTAGTAGCACTGCATCCCCACTCAGGGCTCCTGTTCCAGCTTTACCACCTCACTTCCCTACTTCAGGCCACCTGCAGAAGCTCCCTGGGCATGAGCATTGGCACATTCCAGAGATGGGCACACTGAAGATCACCTTGTGCAGTCCTTAGTGCTAACAGGATATGTGAGATTTCAAGGCTGAGTTCATGGAGATGTCCCACGGGGACAGTGGCACACGAGGTCTTTGTGAGTAGGATTCCCTTTTTAATCTCAAGGATTCATGAGGACTGTAAAAGGCTTTATTTTTGTGTATTGGCTTAATAGGTGGATAGATAATGTGTGTATGCACATGTCCATATTAGAACTAAAACAAATTTAAATATGCACATCAACTTATCTTAAATCAATAATAAAATTAGCATTTACATGTTAACAAAAGTAAACTATCTTATGAAAAATTCTTGGGAATACTAAGAATGATGTTGTTTTGCATCATGCATTCTGTATTCAGCTATTACAATAACGTATAGTAATCTCTACAGAGATTTTTAGTGATAAAATGGGCATGACTGCACACACTTGTGATTGCAGCATGTGGAAGGTGGAAGCCGGAGGTGAGCTACATAGTACATTCAAGGCCACCGTGGGCCACATGAGACCCTTTCTTAAAAAAATCAAATGATGGCTGGGGAGATAACTAGCCAGGATGTCATAAGTAACTGAGTTCAGTTCCCAGCACCCATATAAAAATATCAGGCATAGTGTCACATGCTTATAACCCTAGTGCCGAGGAGGTAGAGAGAGACAGATCCCTGGGAATCACTGGCCAGACAGTATAGTCTAGGTGGTAAACTACAGGCTAATGAGAGATCCTGTATCAATAAAAGATGGATAGTGTTCTTGAGGAGTGACACATGGCATAATCCTCTGTCCTTCGTGCGCTCACGCACACACATACATGCACACAAGCATAAAAAAATAAAACAAATTTAAAACTTCAGAAGATAAATACTGAGAAGAGTGAAAAATATCTCAGTGCTAATAATCAGAAGGTCGCTGTGTGAAGTATTTTTCTGTGTACATAAGTTTTCATTGTATTTGATGAAGGCCAGGTAGCAAATTTTGCGCTTGTGGTATCATGTGAGTGCTCAGAAAGTTGTGAATTTCAAATAAAGCATTTCAGAGTTCAGGTTTTTAGGTTAGGGATGTCCAATCTGTATCAGTTTCTGCAGCTCAGATTTAAATTGATCAGAGGCTTTTTGCACAATTCAAAGTGGTACTTTTAATTTTCACTGTGTCACTATGGATGTCCATGTATGGCAGGGTCAAGACTGTGGGCACTTGCTGCCTTTATCATTGTGTGGGTGTGGCAGTCAGGGTGTGACATTCCTAATCATTGACAGAATGTATCTTCAAAGGGAACAGTCATTATGATCATGATCAAGCTCTAGAACATGTGATCTAGAATTAATGGAAATGTCAAACAAGATGAAAAAGTCAGCAAACAGGAAAGGGATGTAGGTAGACCCATGAGTCAGGCAGCTGAGCCAAGTCTTGCAAACAGACTCCTGCTGCCTCCAGTCAAGGTCATGGAGTGTCATGTGTAGGTTCTGATTGCTGGATGCTCATCCAGATGCTGTTCTATCCCCACAAAATAGATCCAACACCAATTCTATAATAGGATGCTTGGACTTATTAACCCTTACTTAATTTTTCTTGACTTAAAAGCAATGTCATGTCAACTTGTAATATCTATAGACTTCTATGTACATGCTTTGTGAATTGGGTTGTTTGCAAATCCAGAAATGATCTCTTACCAATTGAGTACTTGGGCTTTTAAATAATTTCACTAACTTTCTAACCTTTTCTCAAGTTATACTTAGGCTACTTATATTTTTAAAAATCTATAATTTAAGTGAGATGAGAAAATCAGAAGTAACTTATTCAAATTATCTTTTAGGCAACTGTCAGAAAAAAAACAAATTAAAAAAAAGAACCTTACCTTTAGAAAAATGCCATGTAACTTCAGCAGTCAGCTCTCATTTCAGAGCCAGCAACTGAGCAATTAAATGGCTGTAGTTCCACTTGTCTCGTTGCTGTATTAATCAGTCAAGGCTGTATTGAGTATATTCTGTCAGCCAGGCCAGGAATGCATGACTGCTTTTCATAGCTTCACATTCCCAGCATTCTAAGAACTTAAAACATACCTCATCAGAATTTCTACTGACCTTTCTCCAGGAATTTGTCTTTTTTCTCTTTTTCTTTTCCCGTCACTCCCTTAATCACTCAAGACACATTTAATTATTAGAAACACTGTGATCCCCCAGTGAAAACTTTATGGTGCTTACTGCTGGGACCTGGTGGGTATCATATTGAAAAAATCCATCTAATCATCTAATATGTGGCTGCTCTCCTCCCAACTTGACCCCCAATATTAGCTCTTCATTACTTGGGTCTCCATCATGCTCTCAACCAGACTGCTAAATAATAATGTTGGGGTGGGGTGGGAGGGCAGAGATAGCCCCAACAGTAGCTTCTGAAAAGGTATATATGAGCATGTGCATGGATTATTTTAATTATCCTAAACTCTATTTTACAGTTTTCGCACATTACTTCAAAATAGTACAATACAGTTTCTCTTGGAATCTGTTGATATTAGGAATGTTTACAGATGTATATATGTGCACAGAAAGATGATAAGTATTTAATATGCTTGAATTATATGGATAGATGGATAAATATCTGGATGCACAGAGCGATGAATGGACAGAAAATTACATATCAAATTGATTCATTACTTTCTTTTTGAGACAGACTCTCCCCCTGTACCTAGCCTGGGCTCTAACTTGATATGTAGCTCAGCCTGGCTTCAAATTCATAATTCTGTTGCTCTAGTGCTCGGATTACAAGTATGCATCGCCATGCTCTGCTATCAGTAGACTTTTAACAAGAATGAAAATCAAAATGAAATCAGCTTGAAGTTTTATTTAGCAAAGATTAGCAAGAAAACCTTGTTGAGAGCCCCTGCATGTTAAACTTCATCTGTGCCATTTCACCAGATCTTTCCACCATGAAAAATAACAAATAAATAAGCATTCATTTCATATTAATTACATAAATGTCCTTGTGTTTCTTTATCTTCCTAATCTGTTTTTGTTATTGTCATTTCCATGATCATATTACAAGTTCAACAGTTCACATGCTAGAATCTGCTCTTTCCAAGTACTCTCCATTTCCCAGTAGCAAGACTTTGATCAAGGTCTGAATATATCCTGTTCTTGGTTCATGCCTGTCTTGCTTGCTAGCTGCCTTGTAGGTGAGAATGAGAGAAAATAGATATCTAGGGCCCATGGGAACCAGGAGAGAACTCTTGCCTGCCAGGGCATTCACCTGTCTGTCATGGTAGAGAAACACATGGTGTTTGGATTCCACTTCACTGTGAGTGTATCTGTGTTAACTCCCGCCTCAGAGAATGTCAAACACAGATTATGTCTTTGATGCTGTGTTGTGCTGTGGCTTTATGTGGTTTGACATCTTTCACAAAATCCATGTCTCTCCACAATGAAAAAAGTGTCTGGTACAATTTGTGAGAGAATTTGATGCCTTAATAGACCAGATGATTTAGACATTTCTTTTAAAGTGTTTCTCTGCTCCCAGTGAATGAGGGGCAGTTTGTCTGCGTTTCCAGTACTAGTTCTCTTAGCACTCCTCCCCCAGAGCAGAACCTTTCAGTAGGCTTTTGAAGTCAAGCCCTCAGCACCTTAATGGTTGGATTGCGCATGTGTAGCAATGAACCAGGCCTGGCAGCCTGGATGGCAAGCTGAGAGGAGTGAGGGAGAGGATAAGGAAACCTAGGAACAGGAAGGAGCAATGCTTACCTTGCAAGACTGATGACAAACGGCACCCTAACTGACTGGGTTTTATCATCTGCTTCCGGAAAATATCAAAACACCCATCACATTTTCTGTGGTGGAGGAAGCCAGGAAACACTAGTATTTCATCACTTCTTTGCTTCCAGGATTCTATCAGTTATACAGGGAGAAGTGAATAAATCATGCCAGTCTAACGCACAACTTGATAGTGCTCCAGTGTTTATAGGACTCACCTGCACTGAGAAGCTGGTGAGGCATCTCTGGGATCTGTTGAAGGGCACAAGCTTCCTGCTTTGATTCCCAGTCTCCTTTAATCTTAAAACCAGATTACCTTCAAGGAGTTGGGACAGGGAATTGGGTCCAGAGCATGCTCTTAGTCTAAGAAGATTTAAACTTACCCAAAACACAGTAGGTTGGTACTAATAATGTCACTATTTCCCTTTCAACGGTATATTGGGGGCTTCTGCTCAAGGAGAAAGTGCATGGTGGATATGAGCCTTTAAGACTCCCTGGCTGGCTCCATCCTTCTGAGTGAGTCCTTGCACACCCAGAAAGCCAGCATCTCGGTCCCACACAACAAGTGTACTTAATGTCATGTGCTTCTGAACCACCAGGGAAACACCCCTGGATTTTCCAGTCATAACCAATTTGCAATTGATTATTGACCCTTGACTCAGAGGTAAAGCTCAGCCTACACCTCTGAGTATATGACATTGCTCTGATGCATGATTTTTGGACAAAAGTGATTTGATGGTAATAGAATTTTCAAAGTGTATTTAACTGTCTGACAGTGAAAGCAGTCAGGGATATAAATGGGAAATTTTGGTTTCACCATTACAGCTGCAGTTACTAAAATCCAAGCACCTTCCAAATCACATCTTTTCCAGGCTCTCAGATATCAGAAATAAAGGTGTTAAGCGATTACCATACCATGGAGGAGTGGTACCTATGCTAAGGGCTATGCCTGAAACACCTCACTCAGTCCTGTGTATTTCCATCTCATTGCATGGATGTGATAGGGCATCAGGGAGGCAGTGCCCGTCCCATCACCCACGACCCCACAGCTCATATTAAAAAATATATACATATACATCTAACTTGTAGAGAGTCCCAGGGTCACTTGGCCCCAGACACAAGGTTTACCTACCCTGCTCTCCTGCTCAGAAGCTTCACACAGAGCTCAGCCACTGCCAATGAAAATCAGATCCCAACTCCATCTTGTGTGAACCCTCTGAATCAGGGTAAATGATTTAATACTTCTGATCCTTATTTTCCCAAGCTATAAATTAGGAATGATAACACCTACTCATTGTTGTAAAGGTGAGCAAATATCATAAGCATCTAATGTGTAATCTGATACACATTAATCACTCAGCATTGGTCCTGAGTGGGGACCAATGAGAGGCTAAATGAAAAATACCTTCTAATTATCAATTTATTTTATTCCTTTTGAGAGACAGGAAATATAAGTCAAGGAGGATGACAGGAATCACTGTTCAATAAGTTTCTTGTATACTAAAATATTCATGACTGGAAATGGGCGGTAGCTGATAGAGATTATTAGCAGTAAGGATTCACATCTTTTTATCTTTGACTATGTTGAAAACCCTAGAACCAGGAAACAGAGGTGAGAAAACATGGGTATTCTTCTGTGGGCTTTTCCACAACCTGGGAGCTTCTGTGAGGTGGTGGAACTCCAGCTGACAGGCTCCAGACCATAAGGAGCCCAGGATACTGGGAAGTACTTAGTGACATGCACCCCACACAAACCATGGTGAGAAAGACCCACCTGGGGCAGTCCTCTGGAGCTCCTGATCAAGGACAAGAGGAATCCGCAGTGAAAGGAAGATTTCTGGGTCTTGGGGTCTTTTCTCAGCCCCTAAATCACCAGCGCTGGAGGGAGGGTACAGCGCTAGGTGTTTGACTATGAAGGTCCAGTAGCAATAAAATGAGCTTCAGTTTCCCACGTGACAAGCACTGAGAACAGCTATGATGTCACACGTAAGTTCCAAGGTCCACCTCATTTTCACCATCAGCAGTATGGACTCTGCCTCTCATACATGAGCCTGATGGTCTAGGAGGCAGAGCAGAATGGAGTTGTGAGGGCCTGTGGGGCAAGTGCACATTCTCAAAGTCCAGCTCCACCACATGCTTACTCCCTGTGTCACCCAGGGAAGGATCAGAGCCTCTCTGAGATCCAGCACTACACAGACAACTCTCATCTATAAAATACTCCCTGATTGTGTTCCACATGCTCACTGTTGCTTTTCCTCTTTCAAAGGGAGGTTCTTCAAGCCTGTTGTTTAAAGGCATAGAAAGCAAAGATCAGAGAAAAAAAAGCTTTGGTGAGACCTGAAGACTAGAAAGAGCCAACTGATTCTATGTCATGATGTGTTTATTCAATGTCATGTGTCCCTACCCTGAAGATGTGATCTGTACATCCAAAAGCATACCCATTCTTGTCTTCTTGTGGCTTTTAAGTAAAGGTATAAATTTGCTTCAGCAGCAAGCCAAAATAGAGCTCAGTCATATTGCTGCTCCAATGCTTACCTATTTCACTATTAATGCATGGACAAAGCAGGTTACTACAGGGAAGTGATGAGCTAAGGAGCAAGAACACTAAGGTGAGGTTGAACAGTATTTAAAAGCCAAGTCTGTACCCCACCACTTATCTCAGTCCTTTCAGTGACCTCTGGAAGATATGATCATCTTGAATTCTCTTCCCGTAGGAATTCCAGTGGGAATGTGCCTCAGAAAAATGTATACATTTGCACATGGCTAGTATGTGGCAGAACCACACTATCCAGGGAATGAAAAATGAAGAGGCTACAATGAAGAGAATGCTGGCTCCTTAGTTGGGAGTCGTGGCCTCACTGCATCGTGAGTCCTCTCTCAGGCCATGGTCCAAGGCACTGTAGGAGGGGAAAGAAGCTTAGGAGTTTAGTCAGGACCTGAGACAGCCCCTCTGTTGCACAACACAGGTCCCTAAAAAGCAAACAGCCACAGGAGGAGCCCAGGGGTCCAGAGTGTTATGTAGGAGAATGTCTGAGCTTCTGGCTTATATGTCCTGAAGGAGCCCTGGAGTCTCATGGCAGATGAGCAAAGGTTGACAGATGGAAAGAGCAACCTGAGATCATAGGCTGCAGGAGTGAGGCAGGGCTCTGTGCACTAACCAGAGCTCAAGTATAGACATGCAACAGCAGAAGGAGGTCAGTAGGGGCCAAGGAATAAAGTAGGCTCCAATGACCACAAGAGAATAAGATGTTACATATAGGACCAAGATACAAATTGGAGTATAGAAACAAGACAGACACGCAATTTCTGGGGCTGGGGTGCAGGACACCCATCCACAGAAATAAAGTCACCATTGCACAACACTTGTGATAGAAGGGCACCTTGGACCTAGAACTCCAGTTCTGCTCAAGAATTCATAAAATCTCCTCAAACTGAGCCAAACTTCACCAGGTAGGTAGTGAGACTGAACCTGTGGGTGGAGACAGATTAGTATTGGGCAACTGTGGACTTTCATAGGCAATGTCCAGAAATTTCCAAACCCAGGATTTAGACAAATCATTTAACCCAGAGTGAGTTTCTGAGAGTAAAAAGAAGACATGGGCCATGACCATGTGAACAGTAGCTTCCACTTGTAAGGTATCTGAATCAGGGGAGCGAATCAACAAAAACGGATATTTACTAAGACTTGTCTGGAAAGGTTAATGGTACATAAAATGACAATGTTTTTGAGACCATTGGTTTATAATATTTTAGGAAAACCTTTAACTTTGGTTTCTCAGCCATGAATTGGGAGAAGGGTTCTTTGGGCATGCTTTAATTTAATCTAAAATCTGTTGTATTCAGATGGTACATGTGATAGAAAATGATAGTGGGTTGTGGCGAATATTGTACTAAGTATTTCCACGTAGCTAGGGGAGAGGATTTTAAATGTCTTTATCTCAAATAAATAAGTATATAAAGAAATGGGTATGCTAAGAGTGTACATATATGTATAATCAAAGCAGAATGATACTCCTCAAACATATACTATTATGATGTGTCAATTAAAAACAAGGTATAAAAATTAAAAATAATTAAAATCTCAGGCCCTAGGGTCTCTGTTTAAACATAAACCCATAGGAAAAAAAAAACAGCTTCTATTCAATTCCAATAGCCAGAAAATAAAACCAGCAGGAGAACGAATTCTGATTGCTGAGAAGTGGAGAAAGCACAGCTGAAGACGAAATGAAACTTACATGCTTATGTTGCAGTGCTTTCTGCATTTAGTCTCTGTAATTAACTGTTCCCAGTGCCACTGAAAAGTATCTTCATCTGTTTGGAATAAACTTTGGCTGAAGCAATGATGGAGAATTCGTTTATTTTTCTCATCCAAGTACTAACCAGGACCAACCCTGCTTAGCTTCAGAGATCAGATGAGATTGGTCGTATTCAGGATATTATGGATGTACATAAAGAATTGCTTTATTTCTCTCTCCCATGGCTAGTTGGTTTGTCTCTGTCATTTGCCAGAAAAGGTGGGATTGGGGAAGCCTGTTAAAATAGAGCTGATAAAACCTTCTCTTTCATGGAGACTGTCCTGTCATCTCCTGCCTCACCATACTCTCACTATACCTGCCAAACAGGGCCCACTTCACCATCACTGCCCCAGGTCCTTCTGCTGCCCCCAGGTGAAGGTACTTGTGACCAAGTCCTTATCTTTGTCTCCTATCTCCTCTGCTTTCCTCTTCCATTGGCCCATCAGGTTCACCCCAGCTCTGATTCCCTCCTGGTCTACCATCCCCATCCAGTGAGCTAAGATATTCCATGTAAGGATCTGCAAGGCCTCTGTGTATGCGTGGGAACTGAATCTGCATTTCTCATGGGCTCTCATGCTCTGGGTCTTCCTTCCTGGCCAGTGGCTCCACCAGCTCCTCTGCCAACCAAGCTGGACCCAGTGTTCTCTGTGAACACTCTCCTCCTGTATACACTGTCCCCAGGCTTCAAAAGGAAAGCTCCTGCCTCCTCAATTGTTTTCTAGACCTGTGAGGTGAGGGTTATAACTGATCCTCCTATGTCAGATTCTAACGAGAGCCAAATGTCAGAATACAAAGTGTTCAATACAGAGGCTGGCACAGGTTACATGCTCTGTGAATGCAAGTTTTACTCTTATGAACTCATTGCTGTTGTTCTTCAATGTCATACCTAGAACAGCAAACCTGAATCCAATGAGTTTTCAAAATCGAATTCTTCTGTTTCATTCAAAGACTTGAGCTCACGTGCTGATAACCTAAGAATGAGACTAAGTTGAATTGTTTTTGCTAATTCGTTTTCTATTGAAACCTCACCTATTGACAACCAAACCAAAAACCAAAATAGATACTGGAAGCAGGCTAGAAACTGAAGATCCCTGCCCCTTGGCTCTGTGGGAACAAAGCTGACCTCATGAATGAGCTTTATATTCTCTCCCATTCTGGCACTCATAAATTATCCTCAATTTGAATGAAATAGAAATTGATAAAATACCTCCACCTATCACACAGGTGCAGTAATAATCAGTCACAGTAGGCACCCTGGTCCCTCAGGCCCTGACCTGCCCAACACCACTGAGGCTGCAGCCATCCGTGAAGGACACTGACAGCCTGTTAGCTGCTGGGCCTGTAAGTACTTCCCTCCCTCAGAAGACCACTCCTCTTGAAAGTGCTCATCTGAGCAAAGTCACATTGAGTTAACCCTAAATCAGGTATAGAAATGAGTCATAGGAACTCTATATCACTTTTTTTTACAAAAAATTAAACCATGATAAAATAATTAGGTTTACATTATATAGTTAATTACAGCAAAAAATACAGTAAATTTTTGTTGCTGTATAAAAAACACAACTTAGGGTTTAAATTACATCAAATGAAATTTTTAAAAAATAAACTACTACAAAAAGAATTCTAATTTTAGTATATGTGCTGCCGAAGCCACCACAGTCATATCATGGAGGATCCATATGGAACCCTGCAGAGAAGGACGGGATGAACAAGGGACCCACAGCCACTGCCATTCAATCAACACAGGATAAGCCAGGGTGACAGAAAGCAACAATTTTCGACACAAAGACCCCTAAGCTCACAACATTAAAGCAGCCTTAATACTCACCCACCACGACTCAGGGAACTGAGCGGTAGAGGGGGCGGAAAGATTGTGAGAGCCGTGGTGGGGGAGACGATCCAGAGGCATGGCACCCCTCAGTAACAACACACTTGGGCCAGGAGAACCAGGCTGAGTACTAGGCTATCCATGGTCCCCTGCCACAAGGACTGATCCAGATGGCCCACGGAGGAGGATATCCAGCTGACTGGGGATGGGGGGGGGGCAATGAGGAATTGGGGATAACAACTCATTGTTGGCCCACTAAACAATGTAACTCATGGACAATAAAAAAAAAATTCTACATTTTAAAAAAAAATCACTCAAAAATAAGACCACTGAATTGTTTTTAAAGTACTTCTGTCAATGACTAACCAACTCCCCATTCCTCCCACCCCCAAAGGCTCAAGTAGTCATCTATAGCAAGCAGCCCAGAGGTCCAGCTGAGGCTTCTAAACTGCTTTCTGTATCCAAAGCCACAGTGGGATCTGTTGAAATAGAAATTTTTCATAAAGCTTATACACTCTTAAAGCCTCAAACCTTCCTCTGGTGCCTAGAAATTGCAGGTGTGGACACTGATGTACTTGTGTGATGATCCCTTGACTGGTTAGTGAGGGGAAGCATAAAACACAGGGTTTATGGACTGAACCCTGAGCCATCTCTCTGGTCAGCCTGACCTTCATTGTTCAACCAGAAAAATGAGAACTTGTCTCTCTACAAAATTAGGGTAGGAATGAACATGATTAGAAAATTCTTTTAGGCTGTCAATTTGTCAGTAAACTGTGATTTCAATTCATAATTCTCAGGTAAGAAAAGGGAAAACAGTGTCTCTTTAAAAATAGGAAGAGCCAGGTGTGGTGGCACACACCTTTAATCCCAGCACTTGGGAAGCAGAGGTAGGAGGATTGCCCTGAGTTCAAGGCCACCCTGAGACTACATCATGAATTCTAGGTCAGCCTGGGCTAGAATGAAATCCTACCTCAAAAAAACAATAATAATAATAATAATAATAATAATAATAATAATAATATAGGAAGGAAGGAAGAGGGGAAAGAAAGGAGAGAGGGAAAAGGGAGGGAAACAAAAAGAGAGGGGGGGAAAAGAAGTAAAACCCTTAAAGTTACAATGGCAGAGCCAAGAACAACACCCAGGAGCCTGACACCTAGCCCAGCATTCATTTGTCTACAACATATCTAACTTTGTCCCCCAATACACACTGCCACCACCCCCCAATCACATGGGATAGCTGAACTGAAACAATTAAATGTCACCTCAAAATTCATTAACAAAAAGATACTTCAAAAAATAGATTTTGAATACCTCCTCACCAGTCAGTCTGATTTGGACGGAAAGTCAGCTCAGGAAGGACCAAAGACAAGACACGGGACTTGTCATGGCATTCCCATGCCATGTGCAATCCCAGCACCCTGACTGAAGCAGCCAAAGCCAAATGATTTCCTGCCATTTCAAATGAGCAACAGGGAGGAGAATCATTTTCCTTCAAGGTGTTCTAGGAGGCAAAGAAGGGATTCCTAAAGCTGTTCAATGTGGCTTTGGTGAGAAAGTAATTAAAGTCACCGGCAGAACAATGCCCATGTTTGAATCTGATAGCAATGTCGATGGCAGTACAGACTGTGATGAACAGTGGTGAGAAGACAAATGAAAGCAATACTCCATTGGCATTTCCCAGGTGTTGACTTAGTTATATTTAGACCAGAAAGCTATAGAAGTGACGCTTTTAACCGTTTGCTTTTCTAGTGTGAAGAAATAAAGACAAAAATCAGTTACTATCTTATTCCGATGACAAAGACATGTTTCCTATGACAAGATTTACTTACATTTTAGTTTTTTTTGGTGCCTTCTGTAATAGCAGCAAAAGAACACTCTATAGAAATTTATTTCCTTTAAGATAAACAAATGTTTGTTTTAGAAAAATCCATGGTTCTACTCCAAGTCTTTAAGGCTCAGTCTGGCTGGTGGTGCAGTGTTACATAATTACACACTATCAAATTAAAAGAAAGTAGAGCATGAAGGGAAGAGAAGGGAAAAAAAAGAAAAGGGGAAAAGAGAGGTGAAAGAAGTGGAAGGGAGAAGAGATCCTTGCAGAAAATAATGTTTAAAAACCTGGGTCTGATTTCTGTTCATGTGCATCCTAACAGAAGGAAGTGGTCTGCTTCATGAGAACATGGATGGACATCATATCAGGCTCCCAGATCCCACTGAATCATGGCCTACGGCCTCCTCCCTGTACCAGGAATATTTTATACAACAGATAACAATGACTAGCAAGAGACAAGGGTGCTAAGTACAGTTTGAACTAAATGTTGCTTCGCTATATATTAGCTGCAGAGCTCATTGCTAATGAAGATAATCTTATGTTCTATAGACTTTCAATTGATTGCTTACACTTATCTAAACCATTTTCTTTGTTAGTAAATTAGAGTTTATGCTGTGATTTATGATCACATGTAATTTTCTATATTGTGGAGAAATAATGAAGCCATGTGATTTACTCAAATTTGAACTATATCTTCCACAGTGAGAAAGAGAAATCGCACACACAGAGTGTGGTTGGAAATCAGTCATTACTATATTAAGGTGTATGAAGAGTCAAAGGAAATAATTATCCATTCAAATAGATGTTTTGACTAAATCAAATTACCCACCTATTTCTTGGTCCTTAAAGGAAAAACGTGTTTCTATTTTTACTAATCTTATATTTAGTATGTTCTGGATGTGTGGCATTTTGCTGGGTCCTAGAGAAATTCAAAAGTTGATTCACAATGAGTTTCTATTCTCTCAAAATGCCTAGTCTAGTAGAAGAAACAGTACACATGGAGACTGCTGATTAGAAAATGGTAAATGCCATGTGAGCGTGTGTTTGTATGATGTTGAAAGCAACAAGGGTTAGGGAATGTAATTATAGGCTGGCTGAGGTAAGTCTTCATCATGTTTAATATTTTATTAATTATACATTTGTCTTTAGCAAATCATTCCAAATCTTCATAGCTTATAACAAATCTTGCTTTCTTTGCTCATAGTTTCTGTTGTGTGGGAATCTGGTGTGGCTGAGTTGGGCTCCTCTGTCTTGAGGTATCTCCTGAGCCTATAGTCAGGTGGACATCCATACTAATTGGGAGGTTTTTTTAATGTACTTATTTAGTAGAGAGAAAGAAAGAGAGAGCGAATACGAATATGGGCACACCAGGACCTTTCTACTGTAAATGAACTCCAGACACATGCACCACTTTGTGTCCCTGGCTTTACATGGTAGTTGGGAAATTGAGCCCAAGCTGGCAGGCATGTTAAGCAAGTGCCTTTAACTGCTGGGAAATATCCCCAGCCCTCACTGGAAGTTTTTGCTAGGGTGGTATATCAGTTCTTTTTCTCTGTGACAAAACATGTGGCAAAAGCAAGTTAAGGAAGGGTTTATTTTGGCTCAAAGTTTGAGAGTCCAGTCCATCATGGCAAGGAGAGAGCTGCTCTAGCTGTGGCTAGAGGAGCAGAGAGCAGATGGTCCCATGGTGTCTGTGTAGACTGCTGACCACAAATACACTCGCTTGTCTATGGAAATTCTAACACAAGACCACAAGATCCCTGTTACGGCCCAGGGCCCAGGCTATTCCCAAATGTCTGATAAGATTCCTGAGAAGAGGATAAAAATACTATGCATCTTATTCTGTACCTTCTCCATGTTACTAAGAAAAAAATCATTTTCTAGTTATCTTCAAGAAGATGCTATGGTGTTTGGGCACCTCCAGAGCAGAGATGGGAATATACAGATAGCTGTACACATCTAGTCTCCTTGTTTCCTGTGGAGAACATTTAGTCCTGTCAAAACAAGCAGAGTACATCTTGCATTGCTATCAATAGTCTGTGATTATTCAGAGGAGAAAAAAAAAAGTCTCACAGACAGTTTGACAATGAAATGCCAGACAATAATATGTGCCACCTCTTCAAAGTGCTGATGATATGTAAGATTTTACAGATGAGATATTGGGAAAGCTTTGCCCTTCAGAAGTTCTCAGTATGCTGTTAAGTTTGTGGGAGATAGAACAAAGGAAAGCCAGGCCTAGACATTGGGGGAGTTGAGAAAGAGAAATAATTGGTCAGAAACCTCACATTTGTAAAAAAAAAAAAAAAAAAAAAAAAAAAAAAAAAAAAAAAAAAAAAAAAAAAAAAAAAAAAAAAAAAAAAAAAAAAAAAAAAAAAAAAAAAAAAAAAGAAAGAAAGAAAAAAAAGAGCCATGATTATGCCAGGGCCTAAAGCAATTAACAACTTAGTTGTATAATGTAGGAAAAGATGTTATAGGAATCTCATATAGTATAAGAAAAGGAATAATAAAAATAAAGTCATGTAATATAGGAAAAATAAGGCCCTTAGACCATACCATACCTTGCTCTTAGCAAACATTTTTTGGCATGGATTAAGAGCTAACACCATGGATGGAAAAAATAAACCTGATTATAGGTCAAAAGTTGTTGCTATAGGAAATCAGGTGCATCCTTTATATTTGCAAACAGAAGCCATTTAAAGCTATTGTTTCAAAAAGAATTCCCTTAATTTTCTGGCAATTAAAACTTCAGGAGAGGAGGGGCTGGGAGATGGCTCAGTCAATAAAGCGCTTGCCATGCTTGGAGACTTGAGTTTGTATCTCCAATAGCCACATGAAAGCCCCAGGAAGGCCTGTGCACATCTGTAATCCCCGTGCTAGAAAGCAGAGACGATAAATCTCTGGTGCTCTAGCCTGACATGTGAGCTCTAGGGTCAGCAAAAGACCCTGTCTCAAAGGATAAGATGGAGAAAGACTGAAGAAGACACCTGACTTTGATTTCTAGCCTCCACAGCCATGTGCACACAAGTGCACACAGACCCATCCACACATGTACATAGGTCCATACACATACAAATGTATTCACATGCTAGCACACAATACACAAACATGCAAAAAATTAATTTACAAAAGATTCATTATAAAGTCAAGCATGGTGTTGACATCTATAATCCCAGCACTCACAAACCTGAAGCAGGAGGATTGACATGAGTTCAGGGCTAGGTTGGGCTATATACTCAATCACAGACTAGCCTGAGCTGTAGAGTAAAACCCTGCCACAAAAGCAAAGTTCCTAAAGATTTCAATTGAAAATGCTTTTAACAACAGAGCATGCCATCAAAAATAAATACAAGATTATATAGTCAGTGACATAGATCATGGTTGTATAATTCAAACATTGTGAACATGGTCAGAAGGCTGAAGTTTATAGTTACAAGAAATAAGTGTACTGAATCTTGAAAGCCTGCTTTGGTATTTGCATGAAGTAACCCTGCAGTAAGGGGAAACTATTGTTATTGTCAGCAATCATCCCACTGATGGAACCATGATCATCACCGCATGGCTGGGAGTAAAAGCAGAGCAAAGCTACTGCAGTAGAAGGTGTTGCCTCCAGAGCACTAGGCAACGTGTGGTTATTATGGCTTCACTCTTGCCATAATTTTTAAATTTAATTTAAGGCTCGGAGCAAGCTCTGCAGGAACTGAGTGGGACTAAAGGGCTGGAACACAGAGCCAATAAGAAAAGCCACTAAGAAGCAAAGCTAAGGTGTATAGAAAACAAAAAGACAGGAAGGACTCAACTTGGAATCCATGAAGAACAGTTCTCACTCTTAGTCTCATTTGCTAGAATAAGAATGGCTGCTGTACACTCAGAACCTGGCTGGATATGATCTGGTAGAGATCATTTTTATTTATTTATTTAATATCTTTATTATGAGTAAGTATATACATTGTATGAGCAAATCTTGAGAAGGTATTGCCATTTCTCTCCTCTCTGACCTCTACCTACTGGGGTCCTTCCTGGGTACGCATACTAGATCTGTCCATAGGATAGGGGGTTATGAACTGCACCAGAGGGAGACAGTTTTTCTTTTGTCTTTTCCTTCCCCCTTTGTACATAGATGTTGAGGGGGGCAATGTCTCTGGATATTCTCCCCCACCATGGCTCTTACATTCTTTCTGCACCCTCTTCTGCTCAGTTCCCTGAATCATGGGTGAGTTTTAAGTCTGCTTTATTTTTGAGATCTTAAGTATCTCTGGATCTTTGCCCAGGGTTGTGTTGGACATTGTTGATATCAGTTTCCATTGACCTTTCATGGGTCATCAGACTTGCTGTGGTGATTGGTCTCCTGCTTGTTTCATCACTTTCTCATAGGTTTCATGTAGGCCTTGTGTGAAGGCTAGGGGTGGTTTGTCTCTTGTCAGGATGTCAGCCATCATCCAATGTCGTGTTGGTGGAATTGAGTTGTCCCCAGCTCTTTCACTGCCTTCTGAAAAATACAAACAGAATCTTTCAGAGAGTGAGATCAATATAGGATAAATGAGATAAGCATTGCTATTATGGCTAGCTCCTAATGGGTGTAGTCTCTCTGTAGCTCTCTGGTAGTCAGAATTGCCCCTATGGGCCAAGGTTTGTGGTCCTCATAAGATTTTGCCATGGAATCCAGCTTCAATTTAGGGTTCCTTATCACTAAGCGGATCTCTTAGCCAATCAGTAAGATGTTGATTACCCTCCTCGGTTTAGTGAAACTATTGCACAGATTAGCACTTCTTGACTTGCTGGTCTCTTCAATATAGCAATGTGTTCAGCATTCTTGAGACAACTGTCTATATTGTATATCAGTGGTCTCTGATTTCTCTGAATATCATTGACCAATTTCCCCTGGCAGCTCATGCAATACCTTCCAATGCTACACATGCTACCATCTGGGAGCTGGTTACCATTCTGGATCTAGCAGGATCTCTTGGTGTTTTTGATAACATGCTATGATTTCTTCAGCAATAGAGACTTACCTTAGGCCTGAGGCAGGTGTTCAAGGGTTTGAATTCTCTGATGAAGGTTTGGTAGAATTCATCTGAGAATCCATCAGGACCTGGACTTTTCCTTCTGGGGAGGTTTTTTATTACATTTTCAATTTCAATTGATGTGATAGGTTTATTTAGGAGACTTATCTACTCTGAGTTTAGTTTTGGTAGGTGGAGGTGTCCAAAAATTTGTCCATTTTTTCCAGATTCTCCAATTTTGTGGAATAGTGGTTTTGGAAGTATTTCCTGTATGTATGATTCTTCCAATTTCATTGGTGTCTGTTGTGATTTCTCCCTTTTTGTTTCTTATTTTCTTGATTTGGGACTTCCATTTTTTCTGTTTGGTTAGATTGGCCAGGGATTTGTCACACTTGCTTATTTTTTCAAAGAACCAGCTTTTTGTTTCATCAATTTTCAATTGTTTTCTTTGTTTTTAATTCATTGATCTCTGCTCTGATCTTAACTATTTCTTTTTGTCTTGAGCTCCTAGGGTTGGATTGTTCTAATTTTTCCAATGCCTTTATCTGGTTAGTTTGTTTATTTGAGATCCCTCTGTCTTTGTTATGAAGGCATTGAGTGCTGTAAATTTTCCTCTTAGGACTACCTTCATTGTGTTGCATAGGTTCTGCTATGATGTATTTTAATTATCATTTAGTTCAAGAAATTTTTCAATTCCAATGTAATTTCTTGAATGACTCATTTGTTGTTTAATAGCATGTTGTTCAATCTCCAATACTTGGTGTAATTTCTGTTTGTTCTTTCATTGTTTATTTCCAGCTTCAATGCATTGTGGTCTGATATGATGCAGGGTGCTACCTTGATCTTGAATTTTTTGAGGCATGTTTTATGTCCTAATATGTGGTCTGTTTTGGAGAAGGTTCCATGAGCTGCTGAGAAGAATGTGTATTCTGTAGAGTTGGGATGGAATGTTCTGTACACATCTGTTAGGTCCAGATGATCTGTGGTGTTATTGAGTTCTAGTATTTCCTTGTTGACCTTCTGTTTGGATGATATGTCTAAAGATGATAGTGGTATATTAAAGTCTACAAATATGATGGACTTGGATTTATTTTTGTTTTGTTTTCCATTAATTTTTGCTTTATGAACTGTGGTGCACCTGTGCTTAGTGCATACTTGTTTATGATGGTGATATTCTCTTGTTGGATTGTTCCCATGATGAGTAAGAAGTGTCCTTGACTGTCCTTTTGAGTTGATTTTGGTTTGAAGTCTATTTTGTCAGATATTAGTATAGTTTTTTATTTCCATTAGCTTGAAAGATCATTTTCCATCCTTTCACCCTGAGCAGGTTCCTATCTTTAGAGGTGAGGTGGGTTTCTTGGAGGCAGCAGATGGAAGAATCCATTTTTTTGGTCCATCCTGCTAGCCTGTGTCTTTTCATGGGAGAGTTTAGACCATTAATATTCAATGTTATAACTGTGAGGCTTGACACAATCCCTGTCATAGTGTAGAGTTTATGGGAATTGCTGCCTCTCTTGTTATTTTGTCCCCTCTAGGATTGATTATTGTGTTCAACTTCTGGGTGACTCTTGAGGTTTGTTGCTTGGCTCTTCTGTGTGGAACATTTCATGGAGAATTCTCTGTAGGTTTGGTTTAGTGCCCATGTAATTGTAAAGCTGGCTTTTGTCTTGAAATATTTTCCTTTCTCCATCTATTAAGAGGGATAGTTTCACAGGGTACAATAGTTTGGGTTCAATGCCAAAGTGATTTAGGCTTTGGAGTATGCCCTTCTCACTTTCATGGTTTCCGTGGAGAAGTCTGGTGTAACTCTGATGAGTATGCCTTTATATGTGATCTGTCGTTTTGCTCTTACTGCTTTAGAACCCTCTCCTTGCTTTCAATATTTAGAGTTTTTGCTATAATGTGCCTTGGGGATTTTCTTCTTCGGTTCTGCCTATTTGGTGTTCTGTGCATGTCCTGTATCCAGGTGGGATTGTCTTTTGCTAGAATGGGGACAATTTCCTCAATAATTTTGTTGAATATGTTCTCAATGCCTTTGGCCTGGGTTTCTTTCCCTTTGGGTATCCCCATGACCTGGAGGTTTGGTCTCTTAAGGGTGTCCCATAGTTTCCTCATATTTTGTTCACATGCTTTTTTGAACTTATCCAAGTTTCTGTTATCCCAATCTCTTTCTTCTGTTTTGTCTTCCATGTCTAAGATTCTATATTCCAGGTTATTAACTCTGATAGTGAGGGATCCTAGAGATGTTTTAAATATCTCCCTTTGATTTTGGTTTTCCAATAGAGCTGTTTGCATGGTCTCCATCTCTTTGTTGAGTTGCATTTTCATTTGAAAGGTTGTTTTACTTAATGCTTCCTGGTAATCATTCTTGTATTTGATTATTTCTTCATTTAATTTAGCCAGCTGATTCTTGATCTCCTCTGATTGCTGGCTTTCCTATAGCTCATTTACTGCTCTACCAAAGTCCATCTGTTTATCCTCCATTGTGTTAAGCCTGTTGGTGAGGCTTGCAAGCTGATTCTGCACATTTCCACTGATATTATCAATTTTTGCTTCCATTTTCATGCATAATCTAGATATAGTCTCCATGCAGAGATGTCCTGAACCTGTTGTCATCTCCTCCTAGCCTTGCATCTTTGTCCTTTCTTTGATATTTTCATTGCAGGCTTCCAAAGTGGGGCTAGGCCATTGCCTTGGGGTATTATTTTTCTTGATAAATGTGAGTCACAGAGGAAACACGACATCCATGAATTGAGTTTAAAGTGATATTTTTCATCTCTTCTTTCATATTTTAGCTTCTTTTCAAACACATCATGATTACATGTTAATTACATAATCAATATTGATTCAACAACATTGAAAGGATACTGCAAAATGTGTGTCACTGGGCTGGACCTCATATAATCAAGTTTAAACCATAATACCATCATCGCTGCCTTCTGCAGAGAAACTGCAGGATGGAATGGAATGTCATTCGCTGTTCCAAGAAGGATTCATTTGTTACACTTGATTTTAGCCAAACGGTCAGGAAGTGATAAAAAAAACTTCATTTCTATTTAAGGAGCCTACAGTAGGTGTCTTAAGTTGTTTTCCCTAAGGGATTGAGATTTCAGTGTAGAAAGTTCATTGATGATGACTGCTGAAGAACCATGATGTGAAGGGTTAGGAAGGGAGGCCTGGATAGGAAAGGGAACTGAATGGTGATGTCATTGTCACAGAAGCCTCAGCCCAAGCCCCTGAGAGAGGAGGCTTTTAGCTGTCCCTCATTAATGTAAGGGGCTCCCCCTCCTACCCTTCCGCAGGGTAGCCCTTTAATTGGGTACAGGCTTCCCACAAGTAGACATACTCTGCTACACAAACAGTATCTCAAGAGGAATTTTCCTCAAGAGCCATGAGCAGCAACAGCATTTCTGACCTGACAGGAGCTCTGATATTTTCCCTAAATCTGTTTGTTTCCATAGTCTTCCATGTTGGTCAAAGCAAATCTATTCTTCCAGTAAAAGCCTTGCTGTCTCCTGGACACCATGGTATTTTTCACACCCATATCTCTTCTCTCAGCAAAGCCTATTGATTTTAATTTGAAAATGGATCCAGCATTCAATAGCCTCTCTCTCTTCCACCACCTCACCATGATTTAGTAGCTGTGAGTGGGTTTTGCCATAGCCTGAGACAATGGTCCAACTCAACTCTCTTCAGCCTTGGGTCCATTTTCAACATGGCAGCCAAACTGACCCTGTTATAATTGAAACCTTGATTTGGACAGCTGTGTGCAAAATCTGTTAATATTCTCCCAAGTCTTTCTGCACGTGCCACCCCAACCATTCATGGAAACAGCCTCCTGTAGCAGGCTGTGACCGTGCTATTCAACCTGATGGAAGGCTCTTCCCAATATCCACAGCCACTTCCTCTGCTTTTTCAGTAAGTGCTCAAAAGCCACCTTTTCTGCAAGATCTTCCTCACCATACTTCCCTTCTGTACTGTCAAGTCCTTGCCTTCTTTTCTCATCTGCATTTATTTTCATCACACACACACACACACACACACACACACACACACCTTTTTTTAACTGTCTCTAATAATGGATATCAGACAGCAAGAGTTTGTGGCTGCTGTATTTGCTAGATGCCTCTAAGCACCTACTACAGTGTCTGGCATATGGTCCAGGCTCATCGAATTAGTATGACATAAGTGAACACTGAATTGTAAACTTCAAAGGCCTTATGTGACCTCTTTGGCATTCTAGTGTTTTGGACTCAGATTTAATCTAATGGTTCTAGACTCCCATGGTTTAATTCTAATGGTTTTTACTTTAGTGTCTTATTACTTCTGTAATTGTATTCAAATACATTTAATGTGTGACATAATTGGGCTAGCTCCCTGAGGCTTTTAACAGAAGGATACATTTTTAAGTAGATGATGAATTAATAAATGATCTCCTGGGACCCAGTTAGGATCGTGATACTTAGCAAATTAATAACATATTGATTTGTCCTTTGGTATTATCCAAATTCTCATTTTTATCCATCACTCAGAGCTTCAAAGAAAGTCTGATTTGGCTTGGGGACTTTCCTCCTCTCCCATGCCAGGATGCTCAAAAGATCTAGATAATAAAATGGAGAAGTCAACGTCATCCACATTATCTTTCTGTTACTTTGTTAACTTCATCTTAAAATTTTCTTCCTTACATATCCATAATAATAACACAAAGCATTTTTAAAGTTACAGTAAAATTCTTGCCATTTGATTTGGAAACTAATGATCATACCATTTGAATAAATTTAATAAAAAGCCTAGTATCACCAATCAAGAATTACAAGCAACAGAGATAGCCTTGCTTTGTTTTGGTATGGTGTGGTGTGGTTTGGGTTTTTTGTTTGGGATTTGTTGCTCCTATTGTTTTTAATATAAATTAAATCAGTCTCTCGAATAAAGCAAACAATAAACTGAATCAACTTCTATGAATTTTAAGAGATTATGTTAAAAGGTAAGGAAGCCATCTCTGTAACCTAGAACAATAAACATCCAGAAGGACATCTATAAGTATCTTTTGGTTTGAACTGATAGTATGCTAAACGATGTATTTCTTTTATATTTAATTTTATTCTCATAGCTCTCTGTGGTGTAATTATAAATATTAATAAATTTGAACAATACAAAGCACTAGTAAATAGTAAGAGTAACCTAGAAAGCTCTATGCTACCTTATCTTTATAGAATAATTATCCAAAACAGTAAGCAAATGAGTCAATTAAACTTTTAATTCAGGCTTTTTGCACAAGATTGAATTGAAATCCTTGCTTTATTTTCTTCTAATAACACTAACACTTCTAATAATACTTTGCTTCAGTGAAGTGCTATAATGTTCATCATGTTTTCCCCATATATTATCTTATTTGACTCTCACAGTATCTTTAAGAGATTAGGTAATCAAACAACTGGTAGCTTCAGAAATTTGCCATGGTTCCCAAAGCAATTAATGATGGAACTTGTTTTTGAAATTTAAGTCCAGGAATCTTTCTAACGTACTAATTAGTTTACTTGCTAGAAGAGAGAAAGAGAGAGAAGAGAGAGGAGGAGGAGAAAGAGAGAGAAGAGAGAAAGTGAAAGAGAAAGAAAAGAGAGGGAGAAAGAGAAAGAGAAGAGAGAGAGAAATTTCTGACTTATCTAGTAGGTCACAATGATGACCTAAAAATTTCCCAACACTCCGCACTGGAACCTAATGGGTCATCAAAGAATAAGTAGCATGACCATATTTAACTCTCTATTTGTTCATTCTCTCTCTCCTCTTCCCTCTCTCCCTCCCAGCATCTCTCCCTCCCTTAAACATGCTAAAGAAAATGAGATAACAATAATTATTTAACAAAATTAGGACTGTAAGGCTAGGCACTAAATAAATTGAGGTTAGCACATGGGTGTTCAAGTGGGACTCAGCCACCTACACAAAGTTAATTTTAAATTCTACCTTTCATTTTGCTACTGCCACCATGTTTGATCTTAACTGACATATGTGTGTAGTATGAAAATATTGATTTCACTACAAGTCTTTACGTTGAACTGGGTCTTCAGAAGAGAGAAGGAGACAGTAGGGGAAGCAAGGCAGGTAGCTGGCAGAACCCAGAACAGTCCTTGGTCCCAGTCCCTGCTCTGCCCCTTAGTGACTTCATGAATTACACAGAACCGCTAAAGCTTTGCATCTCCCTGTGTTTGCATCAGGGCTTTTTCAATGCACAGAACAAAGTAATGCCACAATCATGCACTTGTTACTAATCTATCTTTCAGAATACATACATGATGTTTTAGAGAGTAGTTTCTTGAATTGAGGCCATATTGAATGAAAATGCACAAAACTAGGACTCTTTCAATTCATGAATAAAATAAGTTGTGAAAAAGTAACTAATAGAATGGGTAGATGTCACTAAATGTTACTCTCCTACAAGGTCTCCCAAATGGTACTCATACTTCCAATGAACCAAAGTCACAGTTACATCTTCTAAGCTCTGTAAAAGCCCTTGTTTTGGACAGGGTTCCAAGTCAGCCACCATCATAATTTTTATAGGTAAACTTTCCAGATAATATAATCAAGCAAATATCATGTCATCTTATCACAATCATTTCATGATACATGTTTTACAGGAAAGATAAAAAAGAAACACAAAGAAATTCAGAGTATGGCCAAGGTATGTTTCTAACAATTTCCAAGCTGAATATGTAGTGCTAATGAGTGTGAATGCTAAATATGAACCCAGGGGGCACTAGTAATCAAGTTCCACACGGTCACTCCACTGTAACTCCAAGGGTAGTTTCAACCACATGTCAATATCACAGATGGAATAACCACAGGTGGAGAAAGATCTTCCTTTATTGAATGCATTTGATAAAATTTTTGACTCTTTTATTTATCACTAAGTCTCCTGAACCTGGCATAGCAATAAGTACCCACTGGTGAATGGAGCCCAATCCTGTGAAGGGGACTTCATTACTTCTTGACCTTCAATGTTATTCTTAATTACTCCAATTCAAGCTGCCTACTGAAGAGCTCAAAACAGAGGACAACAGACATTTTTAATTTTTCCCATTGGTGCCCTGTATAGAATTTGAAATTTTAATTAACTGCCAAGACCAGAATGGTAGGAAAAATCTAGGTTTAATTCTTTGGAAAACTGGAAAATCTCACAACCCCTGCCTGAATTCTGTTATAGCAATAGCTAAGGTAAACTGTGGTCATGGGAACACACTCTTCAGTTTGCCCCAGTCCTCATCATGTCCTTTTGACTTTAAAGCAGCACAAAGGCTTTCAGGAGTATGGTCATTTCTGATTTTACAACCAGGCAGCCTCATTAATGATGCTACTTAGCTGCTGCCTTGAGACACACAATGAACTCCAATGTAGCTTAAATTGGGTTCAAGCTCAGAAAGAGGTCCTCCATGACTTCAAAGTCACAGAAATGACTGTGAAATCTGGAATCCGCATGCTCTGGTTGATGCCTCCCCTTGGAGAACTCAGCCTTCCTTAGAATCTCCACCTGCCCAAGTATTCATTTCATTCTTCCCTGGTTCCTTGCCTCTCATTGTCTTGGTTATAACTACCCCAGTAAATGAGACCTCTGCTCCCAAACCTTCTAAGCTCCAAGCCACTGTATATTGCTCCCTGTGCCATCTCTACCTGAAGGAAAATTTAATTCAGCATGCATACAGCTACAACTGTCTCCTTCCCTATGCTGCTCCTGAAAAATATAAATATCTGTGGGGGGGGCACCCTCTTTGTCATCCAAACTGGAAACCTGAAAGGTCTCATGATTTCCCTCTTCTCCTCATATCACCACATTCAAAGCCTTAGCCTGGCAACTGAATTTCCTATTTCTCCAGTCTATCATTAAGTGTCCTGGTTTTTTGTTTGTTTGTTTTATTTGTTGTGTCTTTGTCACATTCTGGTTTGAGCCTCTCAGCTCTTGGCTCATCCTCTGAAATATCTGTTCTCTCTGCCCAACGCTTCTCTCAAACCACCTTGCAGGGCAACTTCACAGGGATGAAGCTAAAAGTTAAATGCACTTTGAGAACCCCAGCAACTCAAGCCCAAAAATAGCTTTTCTTACCCTCATTCTAGCCTACAGACCCTCTATGTCAGCATCCTATCTCCCAGTTGGATCTCCTCAATATTTTACCTGCCTCGGGTTTCTCAGCAACACCAAGCTATGTTGAATCCTTTGAATAAACAACAAATGAGAAGCAGGGGCCATTGCTGAGGGTGCAAACATTAAGTAGGTAAAGACAACACAGAAATGGAGTTCAGTTATTAATTTGAAAAGCTCTAGACATTTTAACGTTAGCTGTGGACAACTGTGCAGAGTTTACTACACTTCCATAGTGCTAACACGATTCTCTCTTCCCTGGCTAATTGTTACTCTATGTAATGCTCCCTCAGCTACCATCTCTCCTAGGAGCTTTTACTAAAGTCCACAGCTCATATGCTCTCTTTCTCTCCTTTCTTCCTTGTCTTCCTCCCTCCCACTTTCCCTCTCTTTACTACATCTCTCTCTATTTGGTACCCTTAGTCTAGATCTACCATCTTCATTATGTCATAGCAGTAGCTAAGGTAAGCTGTAGTTGTGGGAACATACCCGCATCAGTTGTTATTAAACTTCATAAGTCACATGTTAGCTATCTATTATACTTCTCTTTCCAGCACTAAGCTTGTACATGCTAAAGAACTAAGATTGTGGGCTTGAGAGATGGTTCAGCAGTTAAGGCGCTTGGCTGCAAAGTCTAAGAACCCAGGTTTGATTCCCCAGTGCCTATGTAAAGCCAGATGCAAAGGGTGGCACGTGTCTGGAGTTCGTCTGCAGTGACTAGAGACCCTGGCATGCCCATTCTCTTCTCTCTCTCTCTCTCTCTCTCTCTCTCTCTCTCTCTCTCTCTCTCTCTCTCTCTCTCTTTCTTTCTCTCTCAAATAATTAATAATAAAATATTGTTAAAAGGAACTAAGATTGTGCTCTCTTTTAGCACCAATAACACAGTAGTACAAAACTACTAAATGAATGAATGAATGAGCAGGGAAATTATCATACCACAAAATGTATATATGAATCAGATACTAAAAAAATTAGAGATTTAGAATAAACAAACTTCAAAACAACTCAAACACCACTTGGAAATCAGATGCCATTTTGCCATTGAGACAGGAAATCAACCCAAACTGTGCTTAAAAAGCTGAATAGTCAAATATTTTCTTTTTATTCAAATGTTTGGTATTTATGCATAAAGGAATAAAAGTTACCCTACCCCAGAGATAAACTGATTTTTAAATATTAGCTGGCTCTCAGTAAATTCATAGATGGAATAATGATTTCCTACCATCGTTACTATTCACAGCAAATCATTTACCAGAATTTCCAAGTAGTAAAAACAAATTAGCTCAGTGCTATATCTAAACTATGGTTAATGTTAGTGTCTTTTATATTATTACTGTAATACTATATTTTGCATTCATATAAGCATATATTTGGATAACAGCATTATTGAATTTGATGCTCAGTTATAAGATTAAAACACTGTTGATTAAATAAATGATGCAGCACTGTACCAAAAAGACATATTCATAACAGGAAGGGATTTCCTCAAAGGAAAAGTATATTAGATGATTACTATCAGAATAATGGTTAAAAATAAAAAGACGTGTTAGTACTAATATGTCTATGTTTACAGTTTAAACAGAGTACCAAAGTTGATGTATTTTATGTTATCAATTAGAAGAAATTATTAATTAAAACTGTATTTACAAGCAAGTATTTAACACAATGGGAATGAATGTCTCACCATTTCTCTGTAAGATTTGAGAGAAAAGTCTATATTTATACACATTATTTATAAAAATCTTCACCAATAATTTCTAATATTTATTTCTAATTATCTAAAATGAAAAACAACCCAAATTCCCTTCAATAAATGCATAGCCAAAAAAACTACCAATTATGATTCTGCTTACATGAACCTTTTAAATGAAAAATTTATTCAAATAAAGAACAGATTATTGGAACACTAAGAGAATACATTTGAGAGGTAGAATGTTTGCTTAGCATATGTAAGGACCTGGGCTTGGTCCTCACAAAGGCCAAAAATAATGATAGAAGAATCAGAGGAAGGGAGAGAGAGGGGCAAATAGGAAGGAAGGAAGGAAGGAAGGAAGGAAGGAAGGAAGGAAGGAAGGAAGGAAGGAAGGAAGGAAGGAAGGAAGGAAGGAAGGAAGGAAGGAAGGAAGGAAGGGGAAGGGAGGGAGGGAAGGAGAGAGAGAGGGAGGGAGGGAGGGAGGGAGAGAGAGAGGGAGGGGATCTTTGTTACCAGAGGTTAAGGATGGGGAGAAGTGGAAAGAAATGAAACTGAGCACAAGGAGAGGCCCTTGCTGTTTCTTGGCTGTATCTGGTCAGTTCCTGGTCTAGGCTATGACAGATTTTTCAGATGGTATCATAATAGTGCCAAAGCTGCTGTAATACAAGACAGAGCCAGGGGCTTAAACAACCGAGATTTTTTCCTCACAGTTCTGAAGCTGGAGGTCTGAAATCTGGGTGGAGGCCGACTGGTTTCCTCTGAAGCCCTCCTCAGCCTGTAGATAGCTAGCTTTTCTCTGCATCTTACTTGGTCTTTCCTCTGTACCCATTCCTTTGGATTAATTAAGCTTTACAGTAATGACCTAATTTTAACTACAGTGCCTCTTTAAAGACCCTGTCTTCCAATACAGGTTCTGGGCAATAGGACTTAAGCATGAGTTTGGGGGAGAAGGGATATAATTCATTTCAGCCCAATAAAACTTAACATGAGTGGTAAGAAGGACTGGGCAGATCATATACAGTTTGCTTATAACTGCATGTTTACCTATAATTATGTCAAAATAAAAACCTTGATTAAAATATGTGTAAAGGAATTTGATTTAATACTTCAAATGTAGTAGAAGTGGCTGGACATGGATTAAGTGGAGAAACAATTAGAATGTACTCACATAAAGTTCAGTCTTTTCCGTGAGTGTTCTACCAGAGGACAGTAAGAACCGCTAGCACCTCTGCTTGCTTTATATATGAAGAAGGCTTCTTAGTGATTTCAATAGACAGAAATGCTTTAATCCCTCCGACAGCTTTAACCTGTTTGTAGATGAATGTGAATTCACTTCAAAATAAAGCCATTCAGAATCAAAGCTCAAAATACCTCTAAATGCCTATATTTAGTATTATCAGTAACTACAACTAAATATAGATGACTCTGATCCCAGAATTTTCAGGAATGTAGTCTTTTTCTTAAGCTAATAATTACTCATGTTGCTCCTATTATTTTGAGCATGAAGTGAGCACACTTGTATCTATGCTGTATCTATGTATATATTAAAATGAATTATTTGCTAACATTTATCAAAAAATGTGATACATACACTGTATATGCAACTTCTCAAGTTCTTGCTGTATTTTGAGGACTGTCACTGCATTCAGTACGTTGAAATCATTTCTTTCAGCTCCTGACACAATCCATTTCTGTGTTGCCCATTTTTCTCACTGCATACTGCCTTCTATATTCTTCCTCAACTGTCTTCTAGAAGAAGCTGACTTAATCAAGGAAAATTCACTATTGTCAGATGACACTTATTGCAAGCCTTGCTCAGGTGAGCCATGCTGGGTTCCATTCCCCATTACCTACTTAGAGCCAAATGCACAAAGGGACCCATGCGTCTGGAGTTCATTTGCTGGAGGCCCGTGCATGCCCATTCTCTGTTTATCTCTTCTCTCTTTCTGCTTGCAAATAAATAACCAATTTTTAAAACAAAGTAGAGAACAACTGAGGAAAACATTGACCTCTGGCCTCTACATGCACCCCCACACACTCACATGTGCATCCACACACATAATAGCATGCATATATCACACATAATCATCACACACACATATGCACAATTAAGAGAAGGTAGATAATTGTTTTATGTCAAGTAGATGCCCAATATTTCTCCTAAAGGAAGAGTGGGAAGAAGGGACAGAGCCCAAGAATCCAACTCTACGTGATCAGCTACTGCCAGAGAAATCAAGTTCAAGTCATCTTTTGGTGTTTTTGTTGCTGATTATTTGAAACAAGGTTTCACATAGCCCAGGCTAGCCTCAAACTCACTACCTCACTGAGAATTGCTTTGAACTCCTGATCCTCCTACCTCAGCCTCCAGAGTTCTAGGATTAAACATATGTCACTTGCCAGGCCCTTCCTAGTTTTAAAACTAGTAACCTAACTTGAGTCAGTTCTGAAGAGAACCTCCTTGTTGAGCCTTTATGTTGATTTGAATAGTTTTGCTAGTGGAAAAAACTAAATGCATGTGTGACAATACACCATGAAAGGACTTGATATAAATTTGAAATCTCTCATTTTTGTTCTTCTTCCCTGACACTAAATGTTTATTCTTGCTTGATATTAAAAATGTACACAGATGACATATTAAACATGAGCTAATTGGATGAAATCCAATCATCATATGTATTCTAGATTTAAAATGAAATTTTATCATGGGATTGGTGATGTGAAGATAAGAGTTTCATTTAATTGCCATGCACAGAAAAAAAATAGCCAGAGAAGTTTAGTTTTATCAAAGTTATTCCTCATAGACTGTGAACATAGTCTCCTGTGGATAGGTTGGACCAGTGTGTATAAATCTATTAATGGGATTTCTTCTGACTCAGCATGGTGAAGATTATCTCCACTGTGTTTCTGCTTTAGGGCTTTTATATTTGTTCAATAAGAGAAAAACAGTTTAATTCAAAAGCTTTTTACACAGGAAAGTCTTGCCTGCTTATTGCTCCAGAACTGACCTTATCTTCAAAGGCCATGCATGGCATGCAAAACCATACTCACCCTCTAGCCCATCAAACAACCCCTTACTGCGGGGCTTACTGTACACACATAAACAATCTAGAGTCACTTGAAAATCCAGAGACTACTCAGCCACTCACACACCTGCAATGGTACCAACAGTCTTAGCTGCCCATTATCTACCAGAGGGCTCAGCTAGTCCAGCACGAAAGTCAGCTGTTCAGAACTTTCAAAAACTACATTCATTTGTATTTGTTGCTGTGGTGGAGGCAGGCTCTCACTCTCTCCCACTCTGATCTGGAACTCACCATGTAATCCAGGCTGGCATGGAACTCACATTGATTATACTACCTCAGCCTCCAAGTGCTAGGATTAAAATTATAGGTGTGAGCCACTGCACTCTGGCTTAACTACATGTATTATATCTGGGTTAATTATTATTAGTAGGGCTAATATACTAATTTGATGAGCCATTAAATAGGATTACTTTGACTTTCTGATTATTGTTAATCCATTATGCCTGAGACAAGCGGGGTCTTCTTCCTTAGAACTGAGTACCATGGAGGCCAGCAACCATGGGAGAGAAAGAGATACTTTTGAGGCTGAGGACATTTCTCATGCCTGTCATTACCCTAAAGGTAGGACACAGAGCAGTATAAAGCACCTGCCACGAACTGCAGAAGAGAGAAAGGGAACATTTAGGCAAAATTTGCCCGTTTCATAGTTTTGCCTCCAGCTAAGCACTCGAATTTTAAAATATAGTAAAAAAATTTAATATTAGAGGCAAGCAGGCTGCTCCTGAAACCTTGCAGATGACCCTTAAAGGACTGCCAGCATTCTATGTGCAGATGAAAGATGCAGTGAGCTGCAAAACTTTGTGCACGATGAACTGCCCCAAACAAGATGTCCTACTGCAAATCAGTTTCCAATATAGCCTGTTTTTCTCAAATGCCAACATCTTTATCAAGCACACCATTTTCCTGATTATACAATCCTATCTACAGTAATCATTAATGGACAAGTCATACTAAGGATTGGATTCTTAAATAAACTGTATGATCTGTCAATCAGAAATATTTTTTCTTATTAAAGAAAATTAACAGGTTTTCAGCACCACTGAAGCCTTAAATGCTATACTTTGTCATGATTCTATTTTTAGTGATAATATTGAACCAAACAAAATTTAACCCTTGCATGCCCTTCGTTGGCTCAGTCGCTGAAGAAGCAAGTGGCTCACTGATGCTGTGGCTCTGCTCAGAGTCATCTGCAGATGTGCTTTTAAGTACAGAGGGGTTTAAAAATAAATGCATTTGACAAGTTGCTGATCAGAAGCCTATATTTACCACAGCCAAGTTAGAATGGTGTTGCAAGAAGTTGAAGTTTATCCTGGAAAATTCCTGAGCTGTGTTCGGATTTGACCTCAGAAGTTTTTTGGAAAGACATTTCACTTCCTTGAGCTATACTTTTTCTTATAACCCATAAACGACTTTTCCCTCCATGGTCTTTTGACCTGAAACTTCAGATACTGATAATTTATTGCCGAATTCATGTCATCAGAAGTGGATCTGTCTCCTGTCTCTATAAAAAGAGATCATCTGAGTTCCAGACCACGGTTCAAGGGTGGCTGCCCTGCAAATCACTTCTCTTCTAGGAACCTCCACTTCCCCTTCTACAGAGTAAAGGTGTTTGGCTTGATTATCTTTATGAACCTTTCAAGCTTCAAGAGTTCATTGATCCAAATACCACAGAAGGTATGTGTGCTGATATGCCTGATCTCAGAGTCTGCATGTACCAAGAGGCTCTCAGAAACTATGTCTGTGCCCGGCATTTTTGATTACTTTCACTGCTAGTTCTGCCCTATCTGGTTTTCTAAAGAAAGAAAAGAAATCTCTTATAAAAGATAGAAGATTTGCTGTTCCAACTCACCATTCAACGGAGATTGAATATGTGTTCTTCACAGTGAAAAAGAAAAAAATATATTTTTATTAACAAAGTATGTTGCAGATAATGGTGTAGATAACTGGGCTCTGATATCCAGACTGAGTCCACAAATATTTTTAGCAAACAGGTTATTCAATTTGCTATATATTAAAAGGGGAGGTTTCCAACCCAAATCAGATTTAGAACTTTACATGTGATTTCTGAATCAGGCTTAGGTAGAGATTCAGCTGGCAGTGTAAAGATTCTGGTTTTCATAGGGGTTACTGCATGTACTCAGAACTTCTCATATTGTAGTGAGGTTTCTAGCTGCCTACAGGGTCAACTTTAGGACTCTGGTGGTTAAAATTCCATCGATACTCAAAATCCTATGGACCTCAGAAGTTTCTATGTAAATGACATAAGGAGGTGCACACACTTGCTGAGTACCTACTATGTGACCTGTCCAAGGCTAGTTACTTTACACACATGGTTTTATTTATTGGAATTTTATGCTGCATGGTATAAAATATGTGCTCTGAAATCACATTCTGGATTAAATCCATCCACAGTACTAAACTACAAGAAAATATAAGCATGAAAATCTACTTATATTTTACTTGTATCATAGATAAAGTGGGGATTTTAAGTATTACCTTAATTTGAAGGGTTAAATAAGAGAAATGCCATACAGTCTTTAAAGAAAGACCTGGAAAATAAAATATACCCAAGAAAAACTTTCAAAAGAAGACTAGACTTGTTAAAAATTCATGACTGAGTAGGAATTGTTTTACATGTGGTTTACAGATAGGCTTGACAGTGACAATTTGGATGTGTGAACAATCAGAATGAGAAAATCTTTAAAGGGAACTGTTAAGTGAGCTGCAAAGAGCAAAGCAGTGGCAATATGGAGACTTGAAAGAAACTCAGAAGAGGCAGAAATAAGATGAATGGGTTATGACTAAAAACGTCCATCCCGGATGCAATCACAAGAGAAAATATGCTAGCTAGTGTGACTGCAAGATGAGAGAGGCTGGATTCAGAATGCCTCAGTCCATGGAATACTTGGGACACATAGATGGGATGAGGCAACTTAGTGTGAGCTCAACTCAAATGGAAACACCTAGAGCAGCACACCAAAACAATGCTCAGTGAGCAGTGACTCGGAGCAGGCTCCTTCCATGGCTAAGGTAAGGGTAGAGACCAAGAAAGGAGCCTGCCTAATCAGTTTTAGGGAGCACCTTCTGTTCCTGACAGTATGGCTTATTAATATAGTTCAAGATTCACCTCTGATTCAAAACCTCAAATCCTGTTGGACACAATACATTCATCTCTGAAGCCAGGTTCTTATACACCTAAATTTTAGGTGGAGGGGGGTGTTCTATGATGACAGAGGGCTTGCTGGCTAGCTAGTTGAGCCCAATCAGTAAACTCTGGGTTCTCTGAAAGACCTGTCTCAAAAAGTGATGTGGACAGCAATCACTTAAGACACCTGGTGTTCATCTTTAGCACTCTCACAAATGCACACACACACACACACACACACATGTGTGCGCACACACATACACATACAGATACACATACACACACAGGAACATGCATGCATTCTCAGGCATAACACACACACATATGAACATGCATGCACACTCTCACACACATCACACACAAATAACTCTGATATCTAAAATCACAAAAAATTTTGAGAAAGAAAAAATTACAGGATATTTTCTTATAGACACAGACATGGAAGTCATAAACATTAATAAATTGGATCTACTCAATAGATTCATATTATGTCATGTTATGATCTATAATATAATAACTTGTCAAGTCTAAAGGCTAGTATCAACTTAATACATTAGGGAATATATTATAGTTTAATAGCCCACTTTATCAGATGATTGGGGTCAAAACTTCTCAATAGATGTAGAAAGACTGATGACATTTAGCCATAAATGAAAAAAGGAAAACACTTCACAACAAAAATTATGTTCAATGATTGTATGATTCTTTTAAACATTTATTTATTTATTTATTTGCATCCATGCTCATGTTTGTATGTGTGCATGCATATGTGCACATTCCAGGGTCTCTTGTCACTACAAATGTACACCAGAAACTTACACCACATTTGGAGTCTGGCTTACCTTAGGTGGTTTGCAAGTATGTGCTTTTAACTGAGATATCCCCCAGTTCCAATTTTTTATATTGCAAAATAATAAGAGCTCTAAGCACTGAGAAGGAATTAACAACACTATCTGCAGAGTTATGATCAGTTACATGTTAATACTCATAGCAAATCTATAAGAAAATTATTTTCTAGTCATAGTTCCGTCAAACTGATGACTAGAAATGCAGGATGAAGTATTTAGGTACATTTCCCTCCAGCAGCAAGTTAGAAAATAAAGTTTTCAGAATAAAATAATATATTCAAAGCAGGAAAAAAGACATACCTCAAAATGGATCAAGACAATCTATAAGAATTTTATATGAAAATTAAACATTAAATAAATGAATAGATAGAAATTTATGTTGAAGGATTTAATATGTTAAAACTGTGAGTAGTCCCCTTATGGTAATGTCATTCAAATTGAACTTCTTACTGAATTTTTTTGACAAGCTTCCTCTCAAATGTACACAGAAAACAAAGGGTGAAAAATGGTTAAGGCATGTCCAGACATGAAAGCTGAAAGAAAACTCCAGCACCTGAAACTCTGAATCTATGCTTCAAGTACAAAGAAATCAATAAAATATACTGGTTATGAAGTTCCATACACACTTGATAGATGATGCAGTGGGTAGTTCATATCCAGGAGAAAGAAAGACCCTTTCAGATTTTGGGATTTTTTAATATGAATATGAAAACTCAAAATGAATTCATGTCTTAGGGCACAAAATAAAAGTAATCTGAAAGACAATATTTTAAAAACATTAAGGAGAAAGTATAAAAAAATTTACAAACACAGGGTATTGATTAGTTTCCTCAAAAGATACAGGAAATGAAATCTATATGTAAAATTAGAAATAAATTGAAAAGAGAGAGAGAGAGAGAGTTGGGGTGGGACAATGGCACAAGGACCAAGGAGAGATGAGGGCCTGAGTGTGGATTCCTAGCACCAGCATAAATGAGGACATGGTGATGGGTGCTCGGGAGACAGACAGGTGGAGCTGCAGGACAAGCTGGCTGAATTCAAGAAAGAGACCCTGTCTCAATCAACAAGGTGGAAAACAATGAAGATAGACACTGGACGTTGGCATCCGTATGCATGTGCATGTGTACCCACACACACGTGTGCCCACTGTATAAGGAAGTTCACAAAAAATAAGAGAAGTCGATAAGCACTCAGTATTTTATAGGCTGTGTAACTAGTGAAGAATTAGAGTGCAGAATACAGAAAGATTTCCTATAAATCAATTAAAATGATAAACTGGAAAACTTAGAGAATATCAAGTACAAATTACTGTCAAAGTTTTAAGAACTATGAAAACCTACATTATAACTATATTCAGCAAACTGACAAAAGTTGAAAAGTCACTCAATGCCAAGTGTGAGTGAGTGTGAGGCAATGAGAACGCTCATGTCTACTGTCAGTGGTGATGGACATCATGCATCACTGTGCAAAGTAACTCACAATGAACCATTCAAGTTTAATGACCAATTCCACTGCTGTGCACATGTACCAGTGAAATCTTCACAAGATTATTCATAGAACACTATCACAACTATTATGAAACAACTTAAATGTCCATTAACTGCAAAATGGAAAAATGAAAAATGTGAGATAGTCCTATCATAGAATCCTATACTGACATAAGAATGGATTTCTTTTTAAAAACACAATGTGCAGTGGAGAGGAAACCAAATCTCAAAAGGACACTGGGTCTTTTATACACGTTTCATTTTATGTGAGGTGCCTGTAGGAATATCTCGGCCTCATTCGTTCGACAGCGTCACTGAACGAAGGACTTGTGAAACCTTTCCTTCCTAAGAGGAAAGGAGCTAGAAATCAGGATTCAACTTTCTAACCTGAAAGTACCTCTTCAGGGCTATATTTTTAGACCACAACCAGAAGAAACATAAGTGCTCCTCAGAGCATGTACTAATGGAGGATGATTTAGAGGGATGGCTTCCTCTAAGCTGGTGCCTGCACAAGATCACCCCTAGTCAAAACCAGACACATGATCCTCTCTGCAATGCTTCTGGGGGAACTATTTCTACAACCTCCCCAAGGTTTATGTTCACCTGCAGCCTCACTGAACAGGCTGCCTGCTCTGCCAGTAACTGGGGTTTCCTAATAGAAAAGGACAGGAACTGCCTGCTCAGGAAGATCTTCCCTTCCCAGAACAATGCCTTGTGCTAACCTAGGGCTTGGAACCATTTTGTCTGAAGGATTTCATGAGCCAGAGAGCTATGGATTACTGTCTCCAGCCTGTAGCTTCCATGAGACTTGACTTTGCCTTCCTCCTCCAATACTAAGCTCTGCCTGGCCCTGGATCTGCAGCTTTATTCTCGGTAGGGTGAAGAGCCGGTGAACTGATGTCTGAATTCATCAAACCAGGATGCTTGGCCTAAAGTGACGGAGCCTCCTGGGAAGGTAAATCTGCACATCACAGTGGGTCAGCAGGACTCAGCCTTGGCCGGCTCCACGATGCTGCCAAGATTTTGGTGCTGGAAGATTATCCAAAAGCGAATGAAACCAACCTGCTTTAACTGACCAACTGCAAGGTGATTAGTGATGGTTCCCTTGTGATGAGTTTGCCCATTAAAACTGGGGACAGTGGTTTAAGGTTTCTACCATCAAATGCCTATTTAGCAACAATGACCAAACCTTCCTGGAAGAGATGCCTGCAATGATCCAAGGCCATAGCCACTGACCTGGCCGGACTGCAAGTCTCAAGAGAGCAAAGCCCTGCAGACAAGCATGCTCAGTGAGCCCCAAGGATTCATATATTGTTAACAAAATCTTCCTTCTGTGAGAAATTGAAAGGAAAAAATACATTAACTAACCCTAGACCAAAATTTACTCCTACTTCCTGTTTTGATTAATGATAACGTCTCTCTGGTTGAAAAATAAAATAAAAATGAAAGTGAGGTTAGAAGAAGAGTATGAATGACCCATGTGACCATTTATCCTGACAGGCCTGTATGATCTGCCAGTCATGTAACCATCCACCTAGTATGATATGGATACTTAAAAGGAAAAGTACAAGTATCAAAAGGCACTCTATGTGACAAGAGTGGAAGGAAGATAAGTCCATGAATCATTCCAAGGTTAAAGTCATAGAAGACAGTTGAACTCAGCCCAGGGCTCTTGTTCTGGACTGGGGAAAAGGGAGAGCAAAGCCACCAAAGGCAAACTGGTCCTCCGAGAAAGCTGACCAAGCAAGGAGGCAATGAGGGGGGTGACAGGTGCAGAAGTAAAAGTTCCATGTAACACTTTCTCTGATACTTTGGCAATATCTTTTACTATGTCGCTTTCACTGCATCCCATTTCCATTATTCTTCCCTTAGAAAATGTATTGGATACCATGAAATGGTATCTGTTATGGTCCCCTATTATCATGGGCCTTTCTTCACAGAAAAGCAGCTGCTAGCTCCCAGCAGTCATGTTTCAGCTTGCAAGAAAATCTAGAAAAGACTTTCCCCCTCTCCCCTGATTCCTTCACTTTTACAACACTATTTTCTAACCTGTAGAATTTTAAAGGACAGCTAATAAGTGTCTCACAATTCCATCTGTGCTTTCTCACTAGCTGGAGGATTGGGAGCCTGAGACTGGGAATTTGAGACTTATTTAACTTGGCTTGATGAGTGGTTTATTAAACTATTCGTTTTGAAGAAGGGTAACATTAACCTCTCACAGTAAATGACGCCTGCCTGTCAAACACTCTAGGTAGAATGTAGGATATCAGTCAGCGAGTGAACAATTCTCAGATGTCTCGCTCACTCCTGAGACTGAGTCAGCCCCAGTTACAAAGCTCGCCGGCAGGCAGGCAAGATGCCTGTCAAGCTGCTAAAAAGAACAGCCAAGCTTGTACAAGTTTGCAGTGTCTTTCTTTCTTTTGGTGTATTTTTAGGATGCAAGGAACTGATTTCCTTTTCTGTGCTTTATACACTTCTATTCATAACCCTGGCATTACCAGATGATTTATTAAACTTTATTTTATGCGTATAAAGTAGTCACTGTCCTGAGAAAAAAAATGGCTTAATAAAATGCTCATCATCGTCTACATCTGCTAGTCAGAAGATGGCATTCAGGTCACAGAATGTCCAGACAGCGACACGAAGAGCATTCTGTGAGAAGCCAAGCTTAGTCTCAGAAAATCTAAACATTTACAATGGACTGAAGGGATCTTAGCAGTCCAGATGAAACCAGGAAAACTCATAGAACTGGATTTGTTAAATCAGCCCCAAATCTGTTTGTCTGTGTAATGCCTAGGTAAGAAGTTCAATATCTTAGCAAGTGGAGAGAATGTGATTTGGGGGACAGGCTCTAGGTTGGGCTTACTAACTGCACATTTATGCATTTTTCTTTTATTTGGCTTCTGTTTAATAAATCATTGTAATCATTGAGTGTTTGGTTTCTTGCTATTTATCTCCACCACAGAGAGATCTGTCACCTGGTGTCCACCATAACATCAAGTGAGATGCAATGTGACCCATCTAGTGGATAGAGCTTTGTTTCATGGCACAGAGAGGAGGTGAGATGCAGAGAGGTATAGCTTTAAAAGAGTCATGTGCTGTGTTACTGCTGGGGGCTCTGTGATCAGGCTTTACACACCTTATCAGTCATTTTCTTTGGAATCTCCCAGGACCCTCACCTTTGCAAAGTATTATGACTTCTTTATTATACAGGCAATATAGCTTCCAGCCATGAGCACATAGCAAATCTCATCTTTAAAAAAAAACATATAAAATCAGTCCAAAATTAACCAATGTAGATAATAAACAGATGTATTTATGAAAATTATATGGAAAGTTTTGCAGAACTTCAGATAAGGCCAGTGGAAACCTGTAGCTTTCAGCATAGAGGTTTTTCTTGTTTCTCCTCCCAACTCTGCCAGTAAGAAAAGTCATAGAAGTCTTAGCTTTAGAGACAGACGATGCTGCCTCAATTGGGAAGTAGGTAAAAACAGCATTGCTTTGTCCATTTCAGCGGCAAACTCAGTGGAAAACCAGAAGCTTTTCCAGCCCAAAGTTTAACAGCTTCCCTGACCTGTAGATGCAGTTAACATTGTGACAAGCAGTGGGTGAAGCAGATCCTATTCAGGGAGATCCCTGCTGAAGGTCCTGGTTGAACTCTCCACCATCCCTGGCCTGCAAAGAACCTGTGCATCCTGTAGTAGAGACCCCAGGGAACCTGGCAGGAAGACAAGGCCACCTGGAGAAGGCAGAGCTCTGAATGCACTTTCCACACCATACAAACACTAATCAACAGAGAGGAGAAACCTTCTGGGTTTAGGTATTTGAGAAAAATCTTCCCAAATCATTACTGGCCTCTAAGCTATCCCAACAGTCTGGGTAGATGAAAGTCATAAGAAAGAAGTATGCAGCTTAAGTCTATGGATGTTAATTAAATCATAACACCAAAATTCTCAGAAACACAAATCAGTATTCAGAGTTGCCACATATATTTTCTAGAATTTCTATTTTTAGTCCAATCACTGAAATGTGCAAAGAATCAGGAAAATGTGCCCAATAGCCATTAAAACCAAGTAATCAATAAAAATTGACTGAGTAGAAATGGATGAGGTTTTTAGCAAACAGAGATGCAAAGAAAAATAAAATATCTATGACTCAACAAATAGGGGCTCTCTGTAAAGAAATTGAGCCAAAATTCTAGAAAACAGGAAAAAAGAAATCATGGAAATTATCTATGAAAAAATATAATAAGCAGGATGAAAATGTTCTTATGTTCAACAGCAGATTTAGTATGCAAACAAGAATAGTGCATGGAAAGACAGAACAACAGAAATTATCTTCGTCTGAAAATACACACTAATGTCTTAATAAAAAGAACTCCAAAGATATGTGAGACAATATTAACCACACCAATTCATGTGCAAGAAAGAGTGAAAGGAAAATGTCAGTTATGTGAATAAGTAATAGCCAAAATTCTTCCAAAGCTGACAAAAAAAACTATCTGAGTCTTAGACACTCCAAAAACTCTAGATAGAGTAAGCCCAATAGAATCTGACCTAGACTCATCGAAACCCAACCACTGAAATAAGATGGAAAAAAAATGAAAAGGAATAAGCAAACCCCACAATGTACAGGGAAACAAACCATGTGACTGATACTTGCTTGTCACTGGAGATGATGGGCTGGAAGACCTGAGAATGACATCACCATGCTCTGATTCTTAACTGACACTCGAGAATTCTGGGTCCATCAAAACTAGGCCTAAAAACATTTTAAAAAATGAATATGTTCTCACAAAAACAAAAACTGCAAAAATGCTTACGAGGAAGTCAGACCTACAAATAGTGCTAAAGCCCTTCAGGCATAATGACATACTCTCAAACAAACTAAAATGCATAGGTAGAGCACTGGATGGGGTAAAATGTAGGGAAATCAGGACATCCCCTTTTCTTAATTTCTTTTAAAAAAGAGATGTTAAACAATAATGTTGTTAAGTGTGCCAGGTGATTATGTGTGCATGTGCATATACATAATTTTATATATGCAGAGGAGTATGTGTATGTATATGAATGATAGTAGGAACTCAAAAAGGAGCAAATGAAAGGAGTTATAGCAAAGTTGCCAAATATTACTGGTATTAATACTGCATGAATCTGATATAGATCCATACACTGAAATACACAAAATGCTGCTGTGACAAATAAAATGAAACCGTAATGAAAAGAAGCATGCCATGTTGATGGGTCACAAAACATTGCTGTTAATATGACAGTTTTCTTTAACTTGATCTATAGCTTTGAATCAAGCATATTAAACTTTCAACAGGGTGGGTTCATAGATACTGACAAGCTAGTCCTTAAGACAAAACATTTAGAAAACAAAGCAATTTCAAATGATAATTACAAATTTTGTGAATGGACATTGATTAACTTCAAAAGTAACCATGAAACTACAATGATCACTGTTGTATAAAGATATTGTAACAAGGACAAATAGATTAATAGAGCAGAACATAGACACTGGAAATAAAACTCTCACCTTCATGATCAATTCAGTTTTGACACAGGGGCAAAGGAAATTCAATGAGAAAGGAGAGTCATTTTAATAATTGCTAGAGGAATGGAAAATTTGACAGAAAAAGTATAATGAACTTAGACCTTTGGGTCACAGCAGGCACAAAAACAATTTTAAATAGCACCTAAACTCAAATGTAAGAGCTAAAGCTAGAAATCAGCTAGAGAAGTTTATGAAAATGTATTCAGTGTGTCAGGAGAAGTCTAATGCTTAAAAGAGCATAATTAGAAATTAAACTTCATAAAACTTAACTATAAACTTGAATTTGGAAAGCAGGTCTATGAAAATGAAAGTAGGATCCATATATTTTATAATTACATATGTGAAATAAAATACTTATTAAGGCTACGTAAATAACTCTTACAATTCAATAATATGACAATTCAATAAAAAGTTAGCAAAAAAATTGACTCAACTTTTCACCCCCCAAAAAACACCACCCCCTTTAGCACCAATACACAAAGGGGGAAGAAAAAAAGAAAAACTGGCTACCTCTGGTGCAGTTCATAACCCCCTAACCTATGGACAGATCCAGTATGCGCACCGAGGAAGGACCCCAGTGGGTAGGGGACAGAGATTTGCTCATACAATGTATATACTTATCATAATAAAGATATTAATTTTTAAAAAGATACATTCAGTGGTGATAAGTTTATGAGATGTTCAACATCTTTACAAATTGGGAAAATGCAAATTAGAATTACATATCCACTAGAAAAGCTTCAGCAAAAAAGACTGACAACACGAGATATTGTCATGAATATGATAAACCAGAACCTTTTTCCCTTGCTCATAACAACATAAAATGGTACTTGGAAAAGTTTGTGGTTTCTTAAAAAATTATGTACTTAATATGTGATCCAGCAATTCCTTTCTAAGGTATCTTCTCCAAAAGAAGTGCAAAAATATATGTTCACACAAAATTTTGCCCACAAATGCTTTAATGAAAATAATTCATAACAGTTAAACACTGTTTGGGGAGGGACAAACCAAATGTCTATCAACTGGTCAATCCATTGCAAAATATAGAAGATGCATACAAAGCAACTCTATTCAGCAATAGATAGTAATAACTACTAATAGATTTAACAATATAAATCAATCAAAAAATAGCTAAAAGAAGCTATATGCAAATAGTACATATTGTATTACTCCAATTATATGAAAGTTCTGGAAAAGGCAAAGCTATAAAACAGATATAGGGGCTAGCAGGAGTGAGAATAGACTGCAAATAGGCATGGAAATTTTGGAGCTGACAGGGTACTCCCAAACTGGATTCGGATGTGTGCTGTACAGCTGATTTTATTTTCTTAAAATCATTACACTGTGTGCTTAAAAGTATACATTAAAAAGCCATTTTTAAAACCAACAGATGTGTGTTTAAAAAAATAAAACAGCAAAGGGCTGAAGAAATGGCGCTGAAATTAAAGGTGCTTGCTTGCAAAGCCTACCAACCCAGGTTCATTCCCTAGTACCCATGCAAAGCCAGATGCATAGCTGGCCCTGGCATACCAATTCACTCATTCATTTATATTCTCATTCTCTCATTCTATCTCTCCCTCCTTCCCTCCCTCAAATAAATATAAAATTTAAAGAAAATAGAGGAAAAAATTTTTCACCCACAATCTTACCATTTGGGTTTACATCCCTCCATGTAAAATTTATGATTGGATTTAAGTTGTTTCTATTTTTGACAATAAATACTAAAAATAAGCATCCTTATACAAATATTTCTGTCTGCATGCATGATTAATATTTTGAGATAAATTCAAAAGTTTCAAATGTTATTTAGTGAAAGACTATGCTAATCTTCTATTGTTAAGCAACTATCAACAGTTAGCAGAAAAGAAACAGCACATATGTGTGACCTCAGAGTTTCCTGGGTAGGGATACTGCAGGACTTGGCTGGGTTCCCCCCTTTGGGTCTCAAAAGCAGCATGAAAAGTACCAGCTAAGACAACATCTCATCTGGGCCCCGGATCCTCCATGAGCTCACTGTCCTTGTGCATCTCGAACTAGCCCTCAGCACTCAGTACAGCCAGCTTCCAGCCACAACATGGGAAAATACCCGCGATAAGCAGCTTGTGTGGAGGAAAAGTTCACTTTGACTCAGTTTAAGAGGTTCCAGTCCATGCTCATTTGCCTTGTTGTTTTGGGACTTCTGGCAAGAAAATATGTCAAGGAAGGTTGTATGGGGAAGGAAGCGGCTTGCTTCATAGTGGCCAGAAAATGAAAGAGAAAGAAGACACCCAGATCTGAGCATTCCCTTCAAGGACTTAGCCCCTGTGGTGGTTTAATGCAGGTGTCCCCCATAAAATTAATTTGTTCTGAATGTTTGATCCCCAGCTGATGGCAGTTTGGGAATTGGAACCTTGTTGGAGGTGTGTTCTTGGGGGTGGGCTTATGGGAACTGTAGCCTTTTCTACTTGCAATTTTTGGCACCCCTTCCTGCTGCTGTTTGCAGCACTGTGGCAGAGGTGATGTACACCCTCTGCATTTTTCCCTGCCATGATGGAGATTCCCCTCCAGTCTGTAAGCCAAAATAAACCCATTCCTTCCACAAGCTGCTTTTTGTCAGGTTCTTTCTCACAGCAATGAGAAAGCTGGCTACAATATCCCCCAAATAACCAAACTTTGTTCCACTATACCCATCCCTTGGAGGTTTCAGTGCTTTCCATTAACACCACAGGCAGGAGACCAAGCCATCAGCCTCCGAGCCTTTGGGGGACATTTACTATACAAGCCATGCCATACCTTGCAGAACCATTCTCTATAATGTATTAGCTTGGTTCTCAAGGCCAACAGGAAAATGTTTACCTGTTTCTAAAGGGCTCGTTTGGATTCACCCGGATCTCTAAAAAGAGTCTCCCTTTTGATTCAACATCAACTAATCAGGAACTTTCATTACATTTGCCAAATCTCTTCCTGGTTTATGCCAGTATGCATGAATATTAAAGACCATCTTAGAAGTGTGACTCACACAAAGAATTTGCATGCTGTTCAGATTATGTTTCAAAATGGAAATGTTATGAAGGATATTTATATCCCATGAGTAGAGTGCTAACCTCCCCAGAACTTAATCTTACCTTTGTGTTTAACCTTTGTGGAAGGAAACAGGTGTTGTTGGCTTGGGATCACTGAGCAGGGGTCATGTTCACGAGAGAGCAGGTGCTGGATTCTTTGGCTGAATGTAAGATTAGTATGGTCTTCACCAAGTGGTGTTTGTCTTTTGTAAAGTGCCTGTTGATTAGATTGTTTTTCTCAGATGGCAATTCTGTTAGCTGTTACTGTATAACCTTACTTTCTATATCCATCATGTGAACAACTGGTGGTCCATATATCCATTCTTTTCCCTGGATATATTTTATTGGTAGTTTTGATACAGTGCCTAGTGGTCTTTTAGTTTAGGGTTTTTTTAGGAGGGGATTTGGAGACAGTTAATGGATGCTGAGGGACAAAAATTTTCTTCAGTGGCAAATCACTGGTAATTTGCCAATGCTCCTGTAAATAACTCCTCTCCTGAGCTTCTGTAAATCTATTCAAACCCATTGGTTTGCTCTCACCCACCCCAAAACACACACAAAAGTAGTAGAAGCAGGACTGATTGGTAAAGGGAATTGAACATGAGTGGAGAAGAGCAAAAGATGACAATGGGGTGAGTATGATCAAAATATATTATGTACATATGAGAAAATGTCTCATTGAAAGCCATTCTTTTTTTAAAACATGTTTTATTTATTTGAGAGAGCGAGAGAAGCAGATAAAGAGAGAAAGAATGAGCATGCCAGGGCCTCCAGCCATTACAAATGAACTCCAGATACATGCACCGCCTTATGTACCTGGCTAATGTGGATACTGGAGAATCCAACTCAGGTCCTTAGACTTTTCAGGCAAACACCTTAACCAGGTAGCCATCTCTCCAGCCTGAAACCCATTCTTATATATAATTAATATGCATGCTAATTAGAAACTTTAAATGATAGCATTTATAATAAGATCTATTAGCTGTTGGGCTTCATTGGTAACATATTTTGACATGTTTTCCTGAGCTTTTCACTTCTAAAAACTAAAAACTAGAGAACTTGAGTGAGATTTTCAGTTTCTACCTCAGAAAACAGGGAAGATGGAGTGGAACATAACCTACACGGATGTTTGAGAAGCAGCACCCCTAGGTCATCTGTTGCATAAACTGATTCTTAGCCTGAGGTACCCAGCCAGAGAGAAGAATGCTCCATGCCCTTCAAAAAGGAAACATATCCTATCATCCAGTTAACATTCAGGGCCAAGATGTCAGCTCCAATTTTATCATTTCAGTTTTTGATTTGGAGTCACCAAATTACTGCTCTGACTACTTAAAGTAAAGGATAAAACCAGCTTTATCTAAAATACTTAGTTTGTGTCTGGAACTTTATCTCTTCTGAGCTATTCTTTCCATGTTATATTTAACATTTTTAATTTACTTGAGGATCTAAAACATGTTTCTTGAAAAATACTGTGACTGGCCAAGAGATTCTATCTTTTAAACAAGCTCATTTCCCCTGTGGGAGTACAAAATAATGGTGAAATTCTTCCTTGACAGAAACACAATCACTGTGTATTATTTAATACTCAGGCTGAAATGCCTCCTTCATTCATAGGTAAGTGAATCATAATCAAAGGGTGTATAATTCTTCAGGTTTTCTTAGCGTCAGCATTCCATGTCCCCATCTGTGATTTGAGAAATGGTACTTGTTGATGTCTTGTCTGTCTCATATTCTAAGTCTACCTTGGGCTTGATTCATGGTCTTCTGCTTGCAATTTGTTCTGTGTCCCTTTCAAACCTCCAGTTCAAATCTTACCATCAGGTACTCCTTATTTTAATGTTCAAATCCCAATTATTCTCCTAAAACACTGCATGATAGTTTCTAAATCAAATACTCAAAATCAAATTTAATCACCCCTCTCGCCCCTCTGGGCTTTCATATTCCTTGGATGCATTCCACCGTCCTTCTTAGTGTGCAGATGTGACTATCTTTTCATCATCCCCTTTCTCACCTCACATTCAATCAACATCTAAAGGCAGAATGTTTGTCTACTACATTACTTGTGGTCTGTTCACCAGGATGGGCTAGGAAGGGACCAACAAAGCCAAAGAAACAGAAGCATGGATGAAATGAAAGTATTATTGGAAAATGCAAACAATCTGGAGAATCTAAAGTTAGTGTGCAACACAAAGCTTATCAAAATGACAGTTGGAAAGCAATGTAAGTCATCTATTATAAAGAGATTTGTAAGACCTACGAAAGCATTTGGAATAGCAATAATTGTAAATGACTATGCTTTCTAAATATAATTCATAATTTCTATTTTTAGTCACTTTCAATGATCACTTTGATAAAATGTTTTACAGTGACAAAGAAACTGAAGCAAAGTTAGAGCAATATGTCTACTAAGTATTGAACTCAAGACTTTCTAATCTCAAGGTAGAATATAGAAATTACTCCACAATTTATCTTTAGTCTGAAAGCAACAGAATATTTTCAATGAAAAGACAATCCAAGTAAGCTCTTCTTATTCTGAAACCATTCAGCAGGAAAATCCACATTGAGAATCAAATACCTAGTTAATAATTGAGACCTCGTCCTCAGTTTCAGTTAGCACACTTATAGTATTCAGTAGTCATGTGTGTCTAGTGGTTACTGAACATGGCAGCATGGAAGAAACATGTCCATCATCACAGAAAAGCTCAGGTAGGAAGACCTGGAATAGAGAAAACATTGCATGAGGCAGAGAACATAGCCTAGAAAAAAAGTTAGAAAAAACACACCCATAGTTGAGAGTTAAACCCAATGTGTGAGTGGTATGCAGGGTAAAAATAAACCTGGAATACTCCCAGGTGAGTTGGTGAACACAAAAAGACAAACATATTTGGGGGCTAATTAAGTTGGGGTCAAATTCCTTAGGAATGTCCAAGTATCATAATCCTATTGGAAGTTCCAACCTAGAAATAATTTTTTTTTAAAAAAGCCTGTGGTAGACATGAATCTTTAGGATTTCCAGAGTCTAGATGACAGCTTTGTCAAGTGTATGGGCTAGGTTGTCTAATTATTTTGCTTACTCAAACAATATTGTCTGTGTGTTTGTAAAGGCTGAAGCATAACTCTCCAACTCCAGCTCATCTTCTCCCCCCCACTCAAAGAGGCCTCTCAAAATGTAACTTCAGTCAGATAGCTGTAAACATAATTCTATTTTAAAAGCTAGATAATTAACATGCATTGTTATTCTATTATCAACATTTATTTAACATGTCAAGTAGACCACACAGAGCGCTAAAGAGTAGAAAGTGAACAGGTTCAAAGTGTGACTCCAGCTTTGCACAGTGTTGGTGTGTGGACTCTGCGGTAAAGATACCAGCTAGAGGGAGAAGAACCCATCTGAGAGAGAAGACAGAGGGCTGCACGCCCAAAGAGGAACATTTCAGAGCAGGTGTTGAACATGGTAGAATTCCGGAGAAATTGGTGTAATGAGACTTTGGCCAATAAAAATCCATCATTCAGCTTTTTCAAAAATATTTCTGTAGATACCCGAGGACAGCACAACCAACCTACACAACTGATTCCAATCGGAACAGAGGAGGGGAGAGCCTAGAACTGCGCTGGCTCTGATCTTGAGTTACCTCCTCAGTGCCTTGCTTGAGCATAGCAGGAAAGGGCGAGCAAACTGCAAAGAACCTCACTTCTCCCACTGACATCCATCCATACCAGGAGCTCACAGTGCTTTTCCTTCCCTGGAGAAGAATCCTTCTTCCAAGACCTCTCTCTGCCCCTCACAGTCAGGTTTCCCCACCACTGCCACCACCACCTCCCTTCTAAATCCTTAGAGAAAATATAGCTTAATCTCTAAAGCTGGGTGGGGGCTTCACTACAAAAATGTCATTTGCATAGTCCCTTACAATTTAACCATTCTCTCACAGCTATCTTTATAGCCCCCCCAAAAAAAATATTTAAAAAAAAGAGATTTGGAGAAATTGCTCAGTGGTTAAGGCACTTGCCTGTAAAAGCAGAAAGACCTGAGTTCAATTCCCCACGACCCACATAAATCCAGATGCACAAAGTGGCACATGCCTCTGGAGTTTGTTTGCAGTGGCTAGAGGCCCTAGCATGCTGATTCTCTCTCTGTATCTCTTCTCTCTTATCCTGCTTCTCTCTCTCTCCCTCCCCCACCATCTCTCCTTGCAAATAAATAAATCATTAGTAAAAAAGAATTCCATTCCTAAACTTTCAAAATGTTTTGTTTCAGACATGTAATTGTCGTGCCCTCTCTGTCTCTCTGTCTCTCTCTCTTCCTGTTTCTCTCATTCTCTTAAAAATAAATAAGGTAGAATTTTAAAAAGAAAAGAAATTAATGTCTTGAGATTTTAGGGAATCATTGGCTTAAGTGAAATTTCATCTATTATCCTATGTTCCTCAAATAAATAGACATTGAATTGACTAGAATAGACAAAAATTGAAAGGACAATTAGTAGTAATTACAGCAGATGCTAAATAATGTCTCACTCTCAGGCACCATTGATCACTAACACTTTTTAAAATTAATTACAAATCCCTATTGGATGCCAATAAGGCTTTAACAAAACCATCCCTTCCCTCACATGAAATGTCAAATGAGCCATGCATCCAGTGCTCAGTCTGAGTGTCTCACTAGGTAGTCTACACATGGATATCCAGTCACTACATTAAACTAGTGTTCCCAAGGCAAGCTTGTTCCTGAGTGTGTGTATGCAGAGAAGCAGCCTGTTGAAATGAACTTCATGAGCACCTGTTGGCCTCAGAGTCCCAAGCAAAGCATTAGTCCAGAATACTAAAGAAACAAGACATTCTGTCATCTGTGAGTTTAAAATCTGATTGTAGAAACAAAATATATGCACAAGTTATGCAGCTAAGAACACATGCACACTAATACACATACAGTATGTAATCAGTGATACTAAACTTCACTCAGACATCAAGGCAATGGGTGTGGGTAAGGACTCTGATAGGATGAAGAGTAAAATGGTGACCTCCATGACGACAGATACAAAAGTGGTGTCAAATAGCACTCAGGTTCAGGAAGCAATATTAAGTAGAGTAACAGCCAGACTACATGTGATGGACCAAGAATGTGGACAAGTGGGCCAATATATGCTACATACAAAAGAATTCCGGGGCTGAAGAGATGGCTTTCTTGGCAAACCTAATGAACTGGTCTTGATTCCCCAGTACCCATGTAAAAAGCCAGATTCACAAAGTGGTGCATGCATCTGGAGTTCGTTTGCAGCGGCTAAAGGCCCTAGCATGCCCATTCTCTCTCTGTATCTCTTCTCTCTTATCCTGCTTCTCTCTCTCCCTCCCCCACCATCTCTCCTTGCAAATAAATAAATCATTAGTAAAAAAAATTCCATTCCTAAATTTTCAAAATGTTTTGTTTCAGACATGTAATTCATATATGCTAATGAGATTTTACTTTACCTGAGTGACTGAAAAAAGTGTAGATTTTGGGATTACGTTGCATATATTCTTGAGCAGGGGTAGAGAGACTAGGAAACAACTTTTTTTCAATTTTCCTAAGAATAAAAATAGTTCACGGACTTCCACATGAAGGCCAGCCACCATGTAGGCACTAACTCAAAAGTGACCCATGTGTGACATAAAGGTGAAGCTCATATATAGAAAGGGATAGAGATTAAAACAAAGGTAAAAATGCCAGACAAGGCAAAAAACAGACCATTTCTAATGGATAAAATTTACATTAGGTAAAAATTATAGTTTGAGAAGATTTCTCAGTGGTTAAAGGTGCTTGCTTGCAAACTGCTGGCATAGGTTCGATTTCCTAGTTCCCACATACAGCTAGATGCACAAAGTGAAACATGCATCTGCAATTAATTTGCAATGGCAAGAGGCCCTGGAATACCCATTTCCCTCTCTTCTCTTTTTCTCTTTCCTTGCAAATAAATAATAAAATTTGCAAAAAGGAAAAAAGAAATTATAAACACATATCCATGCCTCCACAGGAAAGTATCAGTCCATGATTCATCTACTGACCAATAGATTGCACTGGATGATTATATGTCTGGTTTTATCATTTTAAAAATCATTTAATTAAACTCACTGAACTTGGAATGCAATATAATTCAAAGGATCTTAATAAAAGATAATTGTTTACATTATACTTACTACTTGATAATTTTGAATATTTTGAGGTTCTAAAAAGCAATTTTTACCCTTTATTCAGTTTTTATTCTTTATTATTCAGCAGGTTTAATGAGTGTATTAGTCAAGAGTCTCTAGAGGAACAGAATCAACAAAGTGAATTGTGATAAACAAAAAGGTAGTTTATTGGATTAGCTCATGGCAGTCCCACAATAGCAGTCTGCAAGTCCAAGAGTCAAGGAACCCAATCACTAATCAGTCCATGTGGCTGGATGCCTCATCAGTCCTAAATCAGCACTGAAGGCCTAAAAGCTTCCTAGGGAGCCTCTGGCCTTCATTCCAGGCTGGAAGACTGAGGAAGCTCCGTTTCAATGCCAACGAAGAGATGCACAAAAAGCACCAGTAGCCCAGCCGGGCAGGCAGGGAAGCAGGCAGGAGAATAGTGAGGAGATTTTCCATCACCACCACCCCCTTTATATATCCTTAGAGTAAGGTCTTGCAACCCTATTCCAGATTTAATGGCTTCCTGAGTCTCTGGAATTTCCTTCCTGCTCTGCCCACACAGGAAAGGATGTTTACTTCTAGCTCTCCTGAGCTTCCTTACATCTTGCCCCCTACTGAGAGAATGCCTTCCTGTAAACATCCTCAGAGACCCGCCCAAGAAGACTGAAAAGGTCAAGTTGACAAAACCTAACCATCACAATGAAATATATTTATTCTCTCAGATTAAAAACTATAGCATACTCTGTGAAACCTCATGCCATACTGCTACTAATTCTAATTTTTTTTAACTTTGAAGACATAAGATCTTTACTCCAGATGTTTGTGAGTGAATAGCCATTAGCTTTGTTCAGAAAAAAAAGATAGCATGGGAAAATTACTTTCAAAGCAAATGACTATGCGTGTGAATCGACTACAGATGGGAGTAGCATTTGTCATCTATCCTCAGAGCATAATGGCCCTACTGCACAGGAACGCTTGAGATACGTAGCTGGAAGCATATGGTCTTCACATTAACCCGGTGGTTCTCCCCAGACTGTGTCTTTTCCTCAGAATCATCACTCTTCATTCTATTGCTATCAATGACAGACTTGTTCTAAATTCAGAAAACTTCATATGAGTTTTCTTACAGGATAACCTTAAGGTGAATTTCCAACTGTTGTTTATGAAATTAAAACTTGATAATCAAAGAATCTCAAATATAAGCAAGAATGAAAAGCCAAGGAAAGCCGAAGGTAATATCTAAAGACTGGTATAGGATATTACGCTTCCACTTGGCCTAGGTATAGGGTTTTGGTTCTAAAGTGGTAATAGGAAATGAAGTGTTTCAATGAAAGCTAATCTCCAAGCCCATGGGTGATTCACAGAGGCCAGACAAAAACCAAACAGACAGGTTTCAAAATAATGCCCTGGTAACAAAGGAACCATCACTATAGACCCTATATCCGCCAAAGAATAGTATGGAAATACTAGAAATATCATGGCACTCAAATATGACAACTTAGGTGAAATGAACAATATCTCAAAAACTAGCCCAACTCAACCTATACAAAGTAAATAAATTATTGAATAACCACGTATCTATAGCTAAGAGTTAATTAGAAATTTTAAATCTTTAAAAGCACCCAAGAACTCTCTTATCCAAGATAAGATGGATTTTCTAGAAAATTCTACCAAATGTTTGAAGAATTAATACTAAAGCTACACAATCTTGCATTAGTAGAGAAGGGAAATTTTCCAATTCATTTTATGAAGCTGATATTATCTTAAGTATTAAACCAAAAAGAGTATGAAAAAGAAGGAAACTTCAGATGAACATTCTTCATGAACATACATGTAACAATTCTCCATAAAACATTACCAACTAGAATTGAGCAGTTCGTATTAAAGAATTATATACCATGACCAAGTATGGTTTAATCCAGGAATGCAATTCTGATTCAGTATCACAAAATCAATTAATGTCATCACCTGATTAGCATGCTAAAGAAGAAAATTAAATGATCAGGTGTTTAAATTTTATGTCACGTTGACTACACCATAGAATACCTAGATATTTGGCTGGATACTATTCTGGGCATATCTGTGAGTGTATTTATAGAAAAGATTAACATGTGATTCATTAAACTGAAAAAAAAAACAGGTTTCCCTCCCAATTTGGATGGCTCCCACTGGAGAAATGGCTCAGCAGTTAAGGTGCTTGCCTGGGTGGTTCCCATTCAATCTAGTGAAGGCCTGAGTAGAAATAAACGTTGAACAAAGAATTCCTTTGCTCTGTCTGATGAACCTGGGGCTAGAACATTGATTTGCTTTTGCATTTAACACCAGACTTGTACTAGAACTTTCACCCCTGGTATCTCTGCTTCTCAGGCCTTCAGACCTGGACTGGAACTATACCATTAGTTTTCCTGGTTCTGGGCTTCTCAGCCTCCACAATTTATGGGCATATTCTAAATAATGATTATGTAATGTTAATAAGTTCGGATCTAGGGAAATGGCTCAGTGGGTAAAGTGCTTGCCATGCAAGTGTGGGGACCTAAATTCAGCTCCCCAGTGCCCACATAACGCTGGCCATTGTGGCACATGCCTGTAATCCAGCATGGGGGCAGGGGGAGTTAGACAAGAATCCTTGGGGGCTCACTGACTAGATAGACTAGCCAAATCAGAGAGCTCTAGGTTCAGTGAGAAACTCTGACTACAAGAATAAGATGGAGAGTAACTATGAAAGAATACTGATGTCAACCACCATGGGCCGCCACACACATGTACATCCCCACAAACAGGCATATGCACATATACACACAACACACACAAACATGCAATAAAGACTTTATAGATATTAATTCTGGTTTTCTGAGGAACAGTATTGCAAATGATTATATCCATAGAAATGAAAAAGACATTGGGAAAAATTTAACTTCCATCCATGATAAAAATTTCCAGAAGAGCAAGAAAAGAAGAAAACATCTTCAACTTGATAAAGATCATCTACAAAAGCAAACAGTTGAAAATGCACTCAATGGTCGACTGAGATCAGAGGAAAAGCAAAGATAACCTCTGCATTCATGTGCTGCTATAAGTTCTAGTCAGTGAGATAAAGCGAGAAAGGAAAACAAAAAGTCACACAATGTAGAAAAGAAGAAATCAAGCTCTCAGTATTTGCAAGTGGCATGATTATCTGTTTAGAAGATCCTGAACAGTCTACAAACAACAATAACACCTAAAAATCTGCATTAGTTCAAAAAGGTCACAGAACACAAGGCCAACATGCAAAAATAAATTCTATACTCTATTTTTTGCATATCTGCAAGGAACAAAAGCATACAAATAAAATGCTTAAGTATATATGTACCTAAACAATTATTAGACTTGTACAATAAAAATTATTAATGCTGAAGGAAGATATGAAAGGACTGAATCTATGGATTCATATACATAGCCAATGTGTCTACTTTTTCCAAATGTAATACAACCTCTATTAAATTGCAGCAAGGTATTTATAGATGTAAACAAGATTGTTTTGGATAGCATATTAAAATTCAAAGAAGCTAGAATGGTTTGTAAAAGGATACTAAAGGGCTGGAGTGATGGCTTAGCAGTGAAGGTGTTTGCCTGCAAAGCAGAAGGACCTAAGTTTGATTCCCCAGTACCCACTTAAAGCCAGATACACAAATGCACAAGGTGGCGCATGTGTCTGGAGTTTGTCTGCAGTGGCTAGAGGTCCTGACATGTCCATTTTCTCTCTCTCTCTCTCTCTCTCTCTCTCTCTCTCTCTCTCTCTCTCACACACACACACACACACACACACACACACACAGACACACATATAAATAAATAAATAATAAAACATTTTAAAGTAAAAAAAGAATTTAATGATTTACTACTGTAGTTACCATCTTTGCTGGGATAAAGCACCCAACCAAAACCAGCAGCGGGAAGGAAATTTTCATTTCGGCTTATAGTCTCCAGGAGAAACTCCATGGTCTCAAGGGAAAACACGGCATGAGCAGAGGCTGGACATCACCTCCTTTCCGGAGCAGGTAGAAAGTGAGGCAAGTTAACACTGGCAAACTGGGGCCTAATAAATCCCAAGTCCACCTGAAGGGACACACCTCTTCTAGCAAATCTCGACCTCCCTGATTGCCACCAGCTGGGAAGCACTGAGAACACATGAGTTTATGGGGGACATCTGATCCAAACCACCACACTTGCTATACAGCTACAGTAACCAGGAGTGTCTAATGCTGGAAAAGGGATAAACATATAGCTTAAGGAACAGAACACAGAATCCAAACTATACTCATGCAAACATGCTAGCCTAAGTGTGTGTGTGTGTGTCCATGTGTGCAGAGTTGCTTGTGTATGTGGTGGGGAAGGAGGTGCACAAATATGTGTGCATCTGTGTGGAAGCAAGAGGAAAACCTTGGGTATTGTTCCTCAGGTGGCATCCTTCCTCTTTTTCTTCCTTCTTGACTTCCTTTCTTTCTGTCCTTTCTTTCTCTTGAGAAGGGTCACTCATTAGCTTGTGGAGTCGTCTAGTTGGCTAACCAGCAGCCCCAGGGATCCACTTGTCTCTGCCTTGCCAGAGCTGGGATTAAAAATGCACACCACCACACTCAGCTTTCTGTTTGTTTGGTTGGTTTGGTTTGGTTTGATGAGGTAGGGTCTCCCTCTAGCCCAGGCTGACTTGGAATTCACTATGTAGTTTCAGGGTGGCCTCAAACTCACCTTTGCCTCCTGAGTGCTGGGATTAAAGGTTTATGCCATCACGCCCAGCCACACTCAGCTTTTTTATGTGGGTTCTGAGGATTGAACTCGGTTATTCATGCTAGCCTGGTGAGCACTTAATTGACTGAGCCATCTCTCCTGCCAGTCTAATTATGAAAATGGTGCAAAATAAATGAATGAACAGAAAGAGTGGCTAGGCAAAGAGTTTTTAGACTTAACACCAACAGCACAAATGCTCTCATCAAAGTTTAAAAAGTTTGTTCTCTGAAAGGCTTTGTTAAAGACAGTGAAAAGACAACTCACAGATTCAATGGAAAAAAATGAATATGAATGAAAATAAAAGATCACATGGCTCAGCATGAGTAAATGGCCCTGAATTGGGTGGAAAAGTCAGTGTAAAGGTTTGCCTTTCTTCCTTCCAAACCTCACCCTGAGTGGAACCCTGGGAGAATGTGTAGATATCACCTGTCACCCTCAGGCCAACCATAGCATTACTAAAATTGAGATTTTCTTGTTTACCTGTTTCCTGAAATGAGGAAGATGCCACTGAGAAAAACTGTAAAGACAGTAATTCAAGAGATGAAGGCTGGGTGAAAATAGACAACTTCTTAACAACAGGCAGGTTAGAAACCAGGAGGAGGGAGAGCATGGTTATGGATGAGCTCTTTGCCAAGCCTTTCCTAGAGAGAAGCCTCCAGACCCAGTGCAGGGAAAACCCATTCTCCCACCTGGGGGAGAGCTGGGAAGCAGAAGAGTTCTCACTAGAGGCAGACAGTCCAGCTAAACCTATGGATTTAGTGGGGGGGACAACTATAGAAAGAACTGCAGGACGATGCTAACTGAGTGGGGGAAGACAGGAAATAAAATATTGAGAAGAGTTAGACACATTAGACTCCAGATTCATAGTTCTAGAAATAGAGTTGCAAAAAGAATGGGGGTAGAATATATGTGGACCAGGGGACGAGATCAAGTGAGGATTTTTTAATTTAAAAACTAGTTTAAAACACACCAGTAATAGAGTCCTAGCACTTTTTGGGGGGCAGTAGATAAGGCAACAGTTAGGCGAGAGAGAACATAATTTTAAATGAAAGAGAAAAATGATACCGTGAAAAGAAAAAATCACATCCTTGGAAAAGAAAAGTGTGGGAGAGGGGAAGGGAGGGCAGGCCTTTGCAGCAGAAACATGGCAGATGATCTCCTTCCAATGCTTTCCCAGGAGCTACAGTTTGAAGAGAGAAGAGAGTTTAGGACACAGCTTCATAGAAGGCCACAAGGAGCCCTGCAGACACAGGGCAGAGAGTTTGAAGGGAATTGATTTCTGAATCCTCATGTCCCCTTGTACTTTTATTTAAAATGTGACTTGCTAGAGAAACAAAACCTGGGGCTTTCTCTGCAACTTACCCCTCTCCACTTCCTCAAAGAAGAACAATTTCCTATCCTCTTTCTCTGTTCATTACTCAGGCTTAAAAATCTCCAGGAAACAAGAGAAAGGTAAAAATGCAACAACTCTTTACATATTAAGTAACCAGACACCCATTTCCATCTTTTTAATTAAGAGATGCCTTTCTAATAAGGTATTGGTTTGCTAAATATTTCTCAAACACCGTTATAATCATATTTCAGTAACTCTCCATGTATAACTTAATTTAAAAAATGTTTTAAAACATGGAGCCATATAATCATAATAAATAAAATGAATAAATAAAAATCCACCTGTATTTTGTTATAGAGAAGTTAATAGATTGATGACTAAATAACATTATGCATAAAAGTGCATTAGAGAAAATTTAAGGAAGCAAAATAAAATGTGAACTCAAGAAGTTAAAAGAAATGATAAAAGACACTGAATGCTTAAAAAGGCTTTGTTTTTGAAATGGTAATGACAGGTGTCAAAGTACCCTGGTATTTCTATTACTCTGGATTCATTTAAAGGAGCATGAAATACTTTTTTCTTTCTTCCTTTCTATTTGCAAGCAGAGAGAAAGAAAGAGAGAGAGAGAGAGAGAGAGAGAGAGAGAGAGAGAGAGAAAGGGAGTGGGCTTGTCAGGGCATCCTGCCACTGCAAACTTCAGATGCATGTGCCACTTTGTGAATCTGGCTTTCCATAGGCACTGGGGATTTGAACCTGGGCCAGCAAGCTTTGCAAATAAACATCTTTAACCACTGAGCTTTCTGTCTGGCCCAATACTTTTATTTTTAAATGTATATATTGAAATATGGCAGAAGCACATATTTTAGTTATTTAAACTTCTGCTGAAAACTTTTATCATTGTAAGAATGTGTTGATGTTTGATATATGTACAGGAGGAGGGGTGCGTGGCAGGCAAGCATATAAAAGTCTGAGGGCAACCTCAGTGTGTCTGTCCTCTCCTTCCACATTGCTTGAGACAGGGACTTCCTTGTTTTGTTTATTTGTTTGTTTGTGGTTTTTCATTTTTTGCACTGAGTGTACACCAGTCTAGCTGGCCTGCGAACTTCCAGATTCTCCTGTTTCTGCCTCTCATTGCCATGGGCACATTAGGCTCATAGATGCCAGCACCACTTTGCATCCAGTGTAATTGGTTGCTAGGGAATCCGACTTAGGCCCGCAGGCTTGCCTTCAACCACTGAGACATCTCCCCAGCCCTCTGCTGAAAGTCAATTTTAAAAACATACAAATGTACATAAGCTTTCCCATTCATTTTAGGATGCACAATAGTTTCGAAGATCATTGCAGGTTTTAGTTACTTTTCTCATCAAAGCAGCCAAACACCTGACAAAAAGAAACTTATGGGGGGCTGGAGAGATTGCTAAGTGGTTAAGGCACTTGCCTCCAGTGCCTAAGGCCCTGGGTTCAACTCCCCAGAACCCACATAAGCCAGGCCCTGGTGCGCTCTCTCTCTCTCTCTCTCTCTCTCTCTCTCTCTCTCTGGCTGTCTCTCTCTGTATCTCTCTGCTTGAAAATGAATAAATAAAATATTAGAAAAACTATGGGAAGAAGAATTTATTTCAGTTCACAGTTCAGAAGAATGCCACTCATCATGGTGAAGAAGGCCAGCCAGGGTGTGGCGTGGTCCCTGGTGTGAATCAGGAAGCAGAAAAAGAGGAATACCAGTACTCAGTTGCCGTCTCCTTCACTTTTCATTCAGTCCAGGATCCTAGCCCTTATTCAGGAGGAGACTTCCTTCCTCAGTTAAACCTCTCTGGAAGCACATGCAGACATGCCCAAAGGTGTGCCTCATTAATGCCCTAGATGTTTCCTAATCCAATCAAATTAAGAGCTGAAATTAAGCATAATACTGTGTTTTTCTAGGAAAATGAAAAGACATGAATAATAAGATTGATGAACAGAAATATATTTCTAGTTGAAGCTAGCACAAATGCAGATTCAACCAGATAGGCACAGTTCTAGCATTTTCCTTGACAATGAATGATCTGTGGCCCAGGAGCAAGAAATAAGGAATGATATACCAGTAACCCAAGGCTGGGCATGTCAGAATGCTAAGAAGGTTTTAACTATTGATGAGAACATGCTAAAATAGTTGATCATCATGTCTAATTGGACAAGGGAGACCAGACCCATGCTGCTGAATCATATAAGTTAACAGGACCTCAGTTTAAAGGCTGAAAAGAAGAGAAAAATGAGTGAACTAGGCATGGTAATTTCAAACTTTGGAAAGTAAGTCAGAATCATGTAAGGTTGTCATTTTTGGTCACTGTTTGGACAAGATGGAGATGTTCATGTCAGGAAGAGGCTAAGGGAATTGATGAAAGGTCAATGTGGGTACTGGACTATCTTGAATTAGTTAGACAGAGGGAGAACAGAAACAGATGCTTAGCATGGAGCAAAGGTAGAAAAACGATGCTGCAAGTAGAGAGTGGGAATTTCTGAAGACAAGACTCTCACGTTCCAGAAAGACTCAGGGACATGTACAGAAGATATGAAATCCCTCTATCGGGCTCCACTATATAAAAATGCAACCTTATTTTCCACATCTAACTTGAAAGGAAGGGAGAAAAAGAAGTCTTGGAGGTAAATGGTTTGTGTACATAGAGTGATTTAGAGAGAGAGGTTGGTTAAAGTTAGCTATTGTTGATACGAGCCTTTGAGCACTATGATTGTGCAATTCCCAAGAGTTTATTCCTAGACAGGGCAAAGGGAACCTCAGTAGCCAGTGGTGACTATGCGAGGCTCGTTAGGCCTGGACAAAGGTGCTGTCTGTGGACCATATACAAGGGATTAGGGATAGTAGTATAGTCCAGTTGGGTGTAATACTGGTTCCTTCAAGAAAACACAACCCCCTTTAGCTATCTCAAGCAGAATGTTATTTAAATCAGTGAATGCAAAGACAAAATTGGGAGAGCTGAAGAAACAAACCCTGGGAGAAGAGGTATCACTCAGACACAAAAAACTGCAGAAAGCCCAACGATCCTAGCAGGAGTGTCATCTCACACACAACCTCACAGGGCATGTGGGCTCCAGAAGGCCCAGGCTTTGCCAGCTCCTACGTCTGTGATGGCCATGCCCACACAGGTACTGCTGCTGCTGCTGCACCTGCCACTGCCAGGAGCAAGGTTGTCTCCATTTTCCTCCCACTGTTCAATTGTTGGGAGTGTCTCCCATGGCTAGCAACACATCCCAGCTGAGCAGGGAACCTGGAAAATAAAGTATGTAGATGGGTAGCTACCGTGTATTAGGAGAGAGTAAAAAGACTCATCATGGGGCTGTATTGACTGACAACAGCTGGCACCCTTGATTCAATCAAATACCCTGCTGACTGAGACTCCATCTCCCCACCCATAAAATGGCAGTGGTCATGGTACCTCATAGGGTTATTGTGAGAAATAAATGAGCTACAGCTTAAAATTCCCATTCCTAACAAACTAACATGCTATTGTAAATAATTGTAGGTTTTGTTATTTGTAATGGATAAGTAGAATGAGGTCAGCCTATACAAGAGAGCCTATAGAGAGAGAGGAACAGAAGGGGAAGACAGCCAGTAAGGCTCTCTGTCCACAACCATGCTCATTTTTCCATTTCATAAAGGGATAAAACTAAGAATGTATAGATTTCCTGCTCACCATAATATTAATTGCTTGTGGTCTCCAAGCGCTGTGTAAGTTAATCACTTTTACATTCACAGTAAAAGAAGTTCTCTACCAAACACACATATTCACACACCTCCAAGACACCGTATAAAATATGTTTTAGAAGAATTTCCTCAGGGATAATATCGAGGTCAAATTAACTTGAGAATATGAACTCAGAAGTTTTTGCTTAGGAATTAATTCAGTTTCAAATAAGGGCCCCTGATGGGCCTTGGAAGTATGGCTTGAGTTAGGAGGGCTTTGATGATATTTTCTGTAAGGAGCCTGGGGACAACTAGGCATTAATAGGTGCTAGACAGTAGAAATGGGAGCCATGAGCATGTGAAACTTAGTAGACAGAGTAGCTCTGGAAAAGAAGAGCTCTTCTAAGTGTAAAGCTTGAAGAATAGGGATGAAGACTCTGGAAACTTTCCCACATCAACAGAATCACTCTCTTCTTCATTATCTCAGCCAATTCCTAGACTATCGACTGATCAGTGTCTTGTTAGACCTCATATTATGGTTTTAAGAATATCAGCATTTGAAGTACACAGTGGACAGGATTCAACTTCTGATCCTGCCCTTTACACAGAGTGAGATATTGACAGCTAAGTACTCAGGGCTTCCGTTTACACATCTAAAAATTAGAGGTGCTGAGGATACTTCAAGATTGCAAAAGAGTACTCACATAAGTCATACACATTGTTAGCATAAAACCAATCAGAAATTGGAAGCAATTGTGGTCGAATTACCCTCTTTGAGGAACTAGAGACAAAAGATGGACCCGAGAGAGAGGGAAGCTATTGCAGTTCATGTGGTGTGATTTTGTATGTGAATGTCTTTCTTTGAGTCACATCACAAATGCAGTGCAAACAAAATAAATTCTAATTCTAGAGGAATGGGAATTTGATTCTCCTACTTTGACACTTTGCAAATATCTGTAATGTTTTCATAAATTATAATTCCATCATAATAAAGTATATATTACCAGCAGACCTAAAAAGTCACAGGGGAAAAGTTAAGTCAAATATCCGTGTCAGTCTGTTCAGTCTGTCTCCCTTTCACTGCCCTGTACCAAAGAAGGAGAGCCTGCAGGGGTTCCCGGACCCCATGCCTGAAGGGTAAGTAAAGCTTTCATCCTATTGCATGGGGATCAGAAGGCTGACTTGCTAAGACAAAAAAATGGCCTCCTTTTCTCCAATGATCTACGAAAAGATATTTTCAAGCACCACAATTTTCTGAGAACTCTTCCCCAGATACCCATATACCAAATTACTATTCCCTGTAATTTTTGTACTTAATGTGACACTAAAAGTCAAATACTTTGACTTCAAACTTGTATGTGCTAAATTTAATAAAACTATGAAATAGTCTTTCATAAGACATCTATAAAACAGATATGAAAGCATTTGTGTGTTTTTACTAGACCACAGGACAGTTACACAGCATATTTCTTTTGTTGGTTTCTAAAATGTGCTATACCTTTGAGGAAATAATAACTAATATTTATTGAATGTTTATTATACATGTGTTTCATTCTTAGCTTTTATTTTTTTGACTTTTTACTGTCTGTGAGACTCAATATAGCAGGTCTCATTAGTGTCCTATTGTTCTCCCAAGAAGATGCCAATTCAACAAATGGGACCACACTCTTCTTCTTGTTCAGGCCATGCCCCTGCACACCCAATCCAAATTCAAAGTAGGAAGACAAAAAGTTCTAATGCTTATCCTCACTTTCTCCAGAATTGTTACCATGGCTTTCTAACAGCTGGCCTGATTCTGCGCTTGTCCTTAGGGACATCCCATCATGATCCCATCATGAGTGACACCCATACAATACAAGCCCAGTGGTGTCATCTCTCTGTTCAAGACCCTTAAATACTTTCCCTCCCCATGAAAAACAAACCCCAAAGCCTCTCATGGCCTGCAAGCCTTTGCACCCCATGGCCTAGAATATCCAGACTCACCTTAAGGGTGCTCCCTGCCATTCACTCCTTCAGTCATGTACCAGTGACAATAGTGCAGGATCTATGTCATCATCTCACCAGGCCTGGTAAGTGTGTGACCAGAGGAGCCTATACCTCTCCCACTGGCCCAATCAAGGCTCAGGGACATCTGTCAGGAAAGTCCAAACTCCGTTGTCACCTTCTCCTCCTGGAGGGAGCCTGGTCAGGATTTGGAAAGAGTCGGGGTGCCTGCCCTTATACCCACATGTCTTGGGATGGGAAATGCAGCAGTCTGGGCACAAAGGCTTTAGTCTCTGGAGATCACCAGTTGGCTGTGAGGTAACATGACTCCATGTTCAGACAGAAACCCCTTTTTTCTTGGTATATTGGACTCAGTAGGTTATATTGTTAGCCCTTGAATTTCTCTAACATGCAGACTGCCTCATCAGAAGAATGAGCGATGATTCTTTCTTCTGTTGGGACACTTATCTCCAGACCCCACATAGATCCTCCCACACTGTCACACAGCAACCTACCTGTGTAACTAGCACTCCAATATTCTCCATCTAACCATTTTCAGAACATGGCATCATGTCTGATCTTCAAAACTAAGCAGGGCTGGACCTGGTTAGTACTCAGAAAGGGAAAAATGCATCATGGGCATCTCTTTCTTCATATCTCCTTCCCACTCAAACCTAAGTCTGAAAAGGCAAAGGAATTTGGAAGTTTTTCACTTCTTTTCTCCCAGAACCTTAACCCTGGATGCTATGACACAATTTTTCAAACTCTGTTGAAAAACTGAATCCCTGTCTTGTAGATGAGGAAAATGACGCTCATCTGCAATGTGAAGTGACTTGACTTACCTGTCTGTCAACTTTGGGGCCCTGCCTTGACAAATGCCACCCTCAGTGGCAATGCTAGAGGTGGGAATCAACCACACCAACCATACAAAAAGCCAGCTTGCCCTTGGCATTTGAGTCAAATATGAGATAAATTTTTATTGAGTCATCACCTTGTTCGATGTGGAAATTCACAAGTGTCTTCAGAATCCAGAAGGGGTGTTATCTGAAAAGTGCTACAAGTAAAATGGGACTTTATCTGCTTTCCTAGGAGTTGACATTCAGAAATCATTAATTCACAGAACTGTGGATGAGATGAGTGTGTTCTCAGGAGAAAATAGGAGCTTTTGTGGGCAAGAACTATGGGAAATTTCTACTGGAGTTGAGAAAGAGTAGGGGTCTGTGAAAGCAACGACATTTCCAGCAGGTGATAAAGAAAAGAATGCATCAACCAAGAGTCCAATAACCTCTTAATTCATATTTTGAGCCTCTAGATGGAGACCATCTGGACATTCCAGATGCCTTCAGTGGAGGTGACCAAAACTTCACAAGCAGGCAGCAATTTGAGCCAACCACATGCCTGCTTCCTGTATGGCCCAGACTCATTTCAAATAGAGCTTTTATTATTTATCTCTTCACACTTAAACTATAAGCACCAAAGTCAGATAATGCAAGAGAAAACTACAAAGCCCATACATAGTCTATCCTGTATGGGCAAACACTGAGGTTTGAGACTAAGGTGTACTTATTATTAAATAATCATAAGTGTGCTGCAGCACTTCCCCTGGAGAGAGGTCGTCGCCCACCATGTGGCAGAGCACTGAGATGCTATTCTAGAGACAGTATAATTTTGCTTTATCTTTAGAAAATTAATAGATGGTAAAAATGCTTTTTCTGTTATTAGTTTTTGCAAATCAACAAGTTAGAAAGTTAAAAAGATTTTCAGGAGCATGTTCTCTTAGGCCAGGAGAGATTTTCATACCTCCCAAACCTTGTCTGCTGTGAGATGACCCCCAGAACAGAACAGATCCCAACCTAAGACCTCAAAGAAAAGGGAAAGAAGTAAAAGCAACTTGTTGCAGATTTCCAGGTGAGCTATCACACCTAATAATGCCAATTTGCTCTTTAGTTATGTATTTACACAGGGGTCAGTGAAAGACACAAAGACACCGCTGCTAATTTGTTCTTCAGAGCACAGATTTTGTTCTCTTTGGGTTATAACTGGACCTCAGTATGAAGCCTAGAGATTTTCTTCTGGTTTAAGGAGTTATCTATCCACCCCTAGATTTATCTTCCTTTTGTCTATATGAACCACTCATTCTAGAGCATTCATGGGTTGTGAAAATAAGAGAGAAGGAAAGAATAGCCAGCATCTAAAAATCTGGTAACATTCTTTTTTATCTCTTATTTCTTTCATCCTACTTCTCTTGGGTCTGAGAGTAAAGGTTGGTAGAAGCTCATGGCATCTTCTTGGAAAGCTCCCCCCCAGGGCAGGAGCAGCAAGCCAAGCTCTACGTTAGTCAGGAGTTCTGAGGAAGTCATCTGCTCCTCAGATAGGGCCAAGAAAGCTTAACAGATAAGAACTGTGCAGGAGGGGGAAGTCAACAATACACACATAATCCATGAGCTCTCTTTCTCCTAGCTTTAGTTTCTCTCCAGGTTTCTGAAAGCAGATGTATTATCTCCACCAAATTTACACATAAATACATATGATTGGGACAGGAAAGCAGAAGGGGGACTATTTAGGGAGAGCAGAGGACCTGAAACGGGGATGGAGGAACAAGAGCTGAGGGATAAGGGGAGAGGGCAATGGAGGAAAGGCACATAAGAGCAAAGTACAATATCGTACGAAATGTCATAATGAACTTCATTATGTTGTATGCTAACTGAAAAGGTCTGTAATAATCCATGAAGTAACATTCTATTCTCAAAGGTCCAGGCGACCATACTTTTCTCCCTGAGGTTTCCAGGAAAGCTGAGTGAATGTCATTTGATGCTTCTGTTTACCAAACTGACAAAATTCAACTATTGTTCTTTTAAGTTTGTATTACATAACATGTTAAACTTACGATTAAAAGACAAAGTGTGAACGGACCTTATGTGGGAGGTCAGTCACCTCATAACAAGAGTGTCTCACATAAACTCAACCACCTGCTTTGTCACCACCCATGGCTGATCTATGAAAATGACATGGTGTAGTCACCGGTCCCTCACACAGGCAGAACACCCTGTGGAAAGGGAAGGGAGGAAAACAACATTTACTGAATCCTCTGGCGTGTGACAGGCATATACTAAGGGCTTATGTATTCAGGATTTCCCTCTCTCAACACCCTGAAAAATTGATGTTCCCACTTTACAAATGAGAAAACGGGTGTCCATAGGTCATGGAGCTGATAAGGGCAAGGCTAATAGTCAAACCTAAAGCTACATGAAGGTCTACAGGCTAATCTCTTGCATGATATCACTATGTAACTAAGAACAGCTCTTCACACAGCAGATCTGTGATGGCAAGCTGATAGTAACAGGAGATGCAAGGTTAAGATGCATGGCTTCAAGCCTATGAGAGCCAGAGCCCTGGAAGGTAACCAGCTAAGAGAAACACATAAGCTATAATGTTGTCAAGAAAGCTAAGGGCTTGTGGCTGAATGATTAGGCCAGTCAGTTAATCAAAAGCAACTATTTCAATTTTTCATAGAAACTTAGATATATCTAGTGCTAAAACAAAAACTCGGGGAGTCTGAAACTTCTAATTTAATTGTTAAATTTAATTATTAATTTTTATTATGCAAAATAGTTATAGTATGTTAACAGTTGAGTGCATGGTTCAATGGTATTTACCATTTACTTGTTCTAAAACTATTGTCACCATCCATCTTCAGAAATTGTTTTCTTCTCAAACTGAAAGTCCATCACTATTAAACTCTAATTTTCCAGTTAGTGTTTTGCTGGATCTTCAAAGAAAGCTTTCAGTCTTTCACTACTGAGTATTATTTTAGTCATGAGCATTTAATATCTATCTAACCTTTATTATGATGAAGTTGCCTTATATTTCTAGTTGGACAAGTATGTGTCTTTTGTTATAAATAGTGTTCAAGTGTACTAAATGTTTTTTTCTGTATCTATTTAAATGTGTGTATGTGTTTCCTCACCTTCCTTCTGTTAATATGTGTTGTATTACATTAATCTATTTTTATACATTAGATTTTTGGTTGGTTTTGTCGCTGTTCTTTGCAGTGCTGGAGATTAGCTCTGGGCACACCAGGCAAACTATCTGTGCTTTGTCCACAGCACATCTCATTTTTACATATTAAACCCCATCCTTACATTCAAAGAACAAATCCCACTTGGTCCTGGTACATAAGCCTTTTACTGCTCTACTGAATTCAGTTTCCTGACATTTTGTTAAATTAAACAAACTTTTGTTCAATGTTCATTACCAATTTTGGTGTCTAGTTTTCTTTTTCCTTTTTCTTTTCTTATTGTCCATAATGAATTACATTATTTAATGGGCAAACTGAGTTGTTACTCCCAGTTCCCCAATGCCCCTCTTCCCCATCCCCAATCAGCTGGATATCCTCCTCCATGGGGTGTCCGGATCAGTCCTTGGGGCAGGGGACCATGGATAGCCTAGCAGTCAGCACGGTTCCGCCAGCCCTAGTATGTTGTTACTGAGGGGGGCCATGTCTCTGGATATTCTCCCCCATCAAGGTTCTCACAATCTTTCCACCCCCTCTTCAGCTCAGTTCCCTGAGTCATGGTGGGTGAGTTAATTAAGGCTGCTTTATTGTTGAGAATTTAGGGGTCTTTGTACTTCTGCTTTAGGTTGTGCCAAAAAGCTTTATTGTCTGTCTCATTGGCTTATCCTGTGTTGGCTGAATGGCTGTGGCTATAGGTGCCTTGTTCATCCCATCATTCTCTGTGGGGTTCCATATGGATCCTCTACGGTATGTCTGGGGTGGTTCATCTCTTGCCAGGATGTCAGCTATCGGCCTGCAGTTTGTTGGTAGGGTTGGATGGGCCACAGCTCTCTCACTGCATTCTGAAAGATACAAACAGAATCTCCATCAGAGAGTGAGATCAGAATAGTTTTCTTGAAGAGTCTTTATCTGGCTTTGTTATCAGGGAGATGTTTTCCTTATGGAATTAGATAAACACACTCCCTTCTCTTCAAGTTTTTTGGTGGTGTTTGAGATTTCATAAATTGTCTTTTAAACATTTGGTAGAATATACCAGTGAATTTATTGTCTCTAGGATTCTCTTAGTTGGAAGATTTCTTGTGTTATTGATTCAGGCTATTTACATATTTAGAGGTGTGTTAAGATTGTATTACTTCATGAATCCATCTTGGCAGATTATGTATGACTAGAATTTACCTGTCTCTTCTGGATTTCCCAACTGCTGGAAGGGCATCTGCTGTTTGTGCTCTATGATAACCCTCTTCATTTCTGTTCAAGTTCATGCCTCCATTGACACTTTTAATAACTTGAGAACTTCCTTGTTGTCTTAGTCAATGAAGAAATGAAGATTGCAATCCTACTGATTTTTGTATACACCCACATACATCCAGTACCAAGAGTGGTACTTGGTGAGAACAAGCAGCTTTGGCATTAACTGCTAAGTATAGTTATAACCAACATTTGTTTTCATTTTTCTCTATTCTCTATTTTATTCATTCACATTCTACTTTGTTAATTTGGGTTTTCATTTATTCTATTTTACTAATTCCTAAGATATAGAGTTAGAGTATGGATGTAAGATCCTTCATGAGATATAATCTATAGATGTCTTGGCTTAGAAGTATTTCCCTGTTTCCTATCATTTTGCTGTGTTTTTTCATTTCATCTGTATTGGAATATTTTCTGAAATATTCCATGAAATTTATTTATCCCACTCACTGCTTAAAGTGTTCTGTTTAATTTCCCCATATTTTCATGCATCTCATTTCATTCCATTCTGAACAGAAGAGGAACTTTGTGTAAATTCAGTCTTATCAAATGAGCTAGAATGTGTCTGTAGCATACTGGGGGTCTGTCAGAGTCAAAGTCATCTATGCACTGAGGGCAAAAGCATATGCTGCTGGTGTTGGGTGAATATTCTGCATAGTCTGCTAGGTCAGTTATTCTGCACTGTTATTCTGGCCCTCTATTTCCTTGTTGATCTTTTTCTGGTTAATACCTGATATTTTCAAAATAAAATATTAGTTTCCTAAAGCAGACAACAAAAATCTTGAAATAATCTGTTGTTCTAAGTCAGGCATTATATAGTCATCCTATATCAAAACATGTATATTCAGAAATTGAAAGCATCTTTTGGCAGGGTCATCATATCTGGTCATACCTGATGTAAACAACCCAATGTGGATTTCTGTGACTGTTTTTACTTCCAGCAAATCAGTAGGCACCATTTCATAGCTCAGAATGATGAGAGACTAAAAGAGATACCCCTTCTTTTCACGGCATGTGTCCTGATTGAGACTGATGTGTCGTAACTCCATGAATGCATACAATGTACGTATAAACCAACTGGAGTTTTCTACCAGCCCACAGGACATACTTGGTTTAGGATAGAGGATTCCTGAATCAGTTTGCAGTCTCTTCAATCCAGAATCAGATTTACCTGAAGAGCTCATAGAAGAGTCATACCCCAACCCAAATGTTGCCACTCAAGTTGCCAGCCAGATGACATTTGTAAGGCAGGTACATGAAGGAGGTCCACCTGCAATGCCTTGCTCCTCTACAACCCTCCACGCCATCTTCATACATGACTTGCTTTCACTCAGTGTCTTCTGAAGAACTGAGTGGAGTCCCAAGACAGTCAACCGCCCCCCACCCAGCTTTGTTTTAAGATCAATCTTGTTAGCAATTGCATGCCAGTCCATCATCTATCCACAATTAACACTCCTTTTCTCAGTGAATATCTCACCAAAGCTCGTTTTCTGCCTGTTTAATTCAGACCCTGGTTTCATTCGCCTCCCTTGTGTCTCATCCCTGAGTTGAAAACTCCATGCCGACTGTGCATGAATAGGCTGATTCACTCTGGCCAGCATAACCGGCAGTCTATGAAGCCAGACTTTATCTCCTGTAAGCAACTCTAGCCTATCAAAACCAGTATGTCCATGCTTCTATCCAAAAATGAAGTTATTAACAAGTGATTTTTTCATCATCCTGGCTTCTTGGAACCTCAGACATCAACTAAGTGCTCAGTTGGAATATTAGCCGAGGGTTGTAGTATTTTTAAATTTTTTTCTGTTAGTCATTTATCATTTTAAACCTTTTTACAAAATTATTTTTCAGAATAAACCCTCTTAGGGGGTCATGGACCCCTGGCCTCCCTGCTGTTAGCCCAAATCTCACAGGCCAGCAGGAGAAAGGGCTCGATCGGGGAGAGGTGGGGCAGACGGTCAGACAGACACATGCAACCAGGAGAAGTGTCTGGCAAATCTCATTTTATTTGCGCACCCAAAGCCCTTTTATAACCCAAGGCTGCAGTTGTTCAGCCTATTTCGCTCAAGCAATAAGATTCAAACTTTTTGGCGGGAGCCAATCAGCAGATTACAGCAGAGCAAAGTACACCTCCTAGGGAGCATTGTTTTATAGCCAATCAGCAGGGTAATTTGCTACATTGCCAGTAAAGCGAAACTTAACAAGCAGGAACAAAGCTTATCAGCTACACGAAATTCAGCAAGCAGGAACAAGGCTACTAACTCTGCCTCCTGAGTGCTGGGATTAAAGGTGTGTGCTACCACACCCGGCATTATTCCATATTCTAAAATTTAGCTTAAGGTTGCTCAGTTAGGTTGGGGCCCAACAAAAACTATTTGTCTCAGAATAATTATGTCATTGTCATAGGTACTGGAATATATATGTTTGTGGATGGATGGATGGATGGATGGATGGATATGAATGGGTATCTTTAAATTATATGGTTCCTTGCATTCCACCCTCCATTCTGAGACAATTCTAGAGTTTTCTTTCTTGAACACTTAAGTATTCCTTAATTATATCAGAATAATCCAAGTGTATTTTAGAAAGCTTAATATAATTCATTCTTTACCCACTCAGAAGGTTTGAAGAGAGCCTTAAATCTGGAGTTGATCATTTTCACATAAAGGCCTCTTCCTGAGGAAATTAGTGTTCCTTTACTGTTTGCTAGCATACAAAATCCTAATGGAAAAAAACCTTTGCACTTGGTGAGGGCATTCATTTAATTTACTTGTGTCCTATTAGCAATGTGTCTTGGTCCAGGAATAAATGTGCATTGGATTCTTAATGATTTGTGTTTTATACAGTCTGTCCCCTCAGGCTCATTCTGCCCCAGGATACTAATCAGGAATCCCAGAGCCAGCTCATTTGTGTCTTTATTATAGGCAAGTATGGCATCAAAGCAATATTTTATTTAGAACATATACACTTCCATTCAGTTCAATCCAATGCAATCTATCAAGTAATTATTAAATGTGCTAGGCATTTGCAGTCTCTGGGACTAGAGGGATGAATAAAAGCCAATCTCTATGTTCATGAAGTCCAAAAACAAGAAAAGCCAGAAATAAAGTATGCATGAACGAGTCAGAACACAAAAGAGCAGTTCCCAGCACCAGAGGGGCAGGACAGAGTGGCTTCCCAGAAGAGATCACTCACAGGATATCACCGAGCAGTCAGCCAGCCTAGAGTGCAAAGGGGGATACATCTGGATGAACAGGCCCAGACAATAATTCAAAACACTCAAAAAGCTCAGGACAGATGGAGGCAGAGGATCTCCCAGGGCACTTCCAGACCCTAACTCAGGGACCTGGTGCTCACTGACTGCACAGGTACGTGTGATGGAGCAGGAGACAAGACACAAGAGCAGCAAGAAGTGCCCTAGGACATAATGGTGGAGCTCGTGTATTGACCTGATTTTCAGGGGACTCTTCATATAAAAAAATTCTTTTCTCCAATGGAAAGAAAATACATAATGGTCTTAGAGTCAATTTAAATAAAGTTTTTGGGGGTAGAAATGAA